>ARYC01005697.1:0-34557 GCA_000711775.1 Oxytricha trifallax | reverse complement strand
TTCAAAAAAGAAAGCCAAGAGACCCTTTAGAATCTTTGGAATAAGAGTTAAGAAAGAAAATAAGCTTATTAAAGCAGTGAGAAACCTTCCAGCTTCTGAGATAGTGGAAATTACTTTGAAGATACAAGCACTAAGCTTCCAATTTTAAATGTAATTGACCTTAAAGAATGTAAGGAAAGTTATCTTATACTTGAGGACAAGTTTTAGAAAAAGGTCATAACTGATAAGCAGTTTCCATACAAGATTTATCCATTCATCTACTTTAAATGCGATGACAAGTATCAAATGGAATTTGTCAATGAGTACTATGCTCTTACTAAAGCAAGGGATAGACAGTGCAGATTTAAAATTAAGCTCGATGCAATACTGCTTGCTCAAGATCATGTTGCTTTTCGCCTACCTCTATATTAAATGACATTAAGAGACTACATTTAAGATTAAAGGATTCCAAAATAGCCACCTCTTATTCTTACAAATGTTTGCAAAGGCATAGAAGAGTTGTACACTTTAGGATATGTTCATAAAGACTTGAAGCCTGAGATATTATGCTTGACTTTTCACCTCTCAGAGTAGTAATAATTGATTTCAATAGATCATAAAGAGTTGAAGCTTCAGGTCTTGGCAACGTCTATGGTACTCCTGGATACTTCCCAGAAAGGGAGGACTGGAGAGATGGTGATATTAAGTGAGATGTATGGGCTCTGGCAGCAATTATTGCTGAATGCGATATGCCAAGAAATGATTACTATAGCTGTAAGAGAGAGAAAGATTCAAAGCAGAGAATACAGCAATATCTAGAGTAGAATAAGATAAAAGGTAAAATGAAATATATGGCTGAGTAGATAATCATTAAGCCTAACCATAGAGCAGAGCATACAATAGACTAAATTGTAAGTTGGATAGGAGAAATAAAGTTTAGAAAGTTGCCTCGTGATGGAAAAGTATTGTTTGAGTGAATAGTAAAAATAAAACCCCTCTAATACACACTAATAAATATTACATTTAAACATTAAACCCCTACATAAACCCTATTAAAACCCTAATAAAGTATCACTAATAGTCTACTTTTATCAATCAAAAACTCAATAAAACTACTGAAAGGGTTTTGGGGTTTTGATTATTAGTCAGACTTTAAAATTATTCATAACATCTCTAAATGGCGACATTCCTTGGACAGTGATCTGAACCAGGTTTATGAGAGATACACAGGCTCTACCAGAGACGTCCAGTGAAGATGCCTTTAAGCCACTACTACCAGCGGGGAGCCTTGCAGGCATGGGTGCAGAGAGAGGAGGGTGAAGCCATTTACATGTTTGACCTTTACATTAACACCATTGCATGCATCTACATCGCATGGCTGCCATAAATTTCCGGTTGCCTTGTGTGGTCCAACTATCATATGGCCTTCTCTAGCGATTCAGACAATGCTTATGACTCTTTTAGCAGCTGAAGGGTTAGTGATAGTGTATTTCAAGTATTCCTTGGTTCATTGTTATTGTATGTGAATTTTTTGAAAATCAAAAATTGTTATTATCTCAAATTAAAACAGAAAATAATCACATTATTAAAAATTGAAATGGAGCGGAGTGGTTTTTACCAAGACTTGCATTTCAACGAAACGTAATGCTTTATTTCCCATTTATTTTACTTCTATTCACATAATTTTATTTACATCTTCTTCTAGAAACTAAATTTAAACTAATGATGAATAACTGAGGAGAACATAATATGAGGAAATAAAGAACTGAAATTAGAGGTCATGGATATGTAATGCTATGAGAGCAGAAATGTAATAAATACTTATAATGCAAAAATAACAAAATAGTACAAATTTGCATTATATATAAGAGTATAAACTTGCTCCGCTAAAATAGAATTATTTTAGAAATTCTACATAAATAAATTATCATATAAATATTAAATAAGAGCAGTTAGTATACTATCAAAAGTAAATGTATATATACACTCATTTATTTGAGATTTTCTATCATTACTTATATTTTTATTATAACTTTCAATTACATGACTGATTTTCTATATTTAATTTATACAATTTCCTAATCTTTTGTATTTTAGCAATATTAAGAAGGGCAAGATGTAGCAACTCCATTTGCGCTGAGACTATTAGTATAGACGCAAGGAACTGATAGAGTATTGGTAAGAGGAAGGGTTGTATTAGCTGCTACCTACCCAATGATTACACCTTCTCTCTTGGTATCTAGGACTGCACCAATTAGTGCGAAGGAGTCATAGTGGAGATCAGAAGTGCCAGAGTGGCTGGGAACTCCATTGGTTGAAAAGCCAACGAGAGCAACGCTCAAGGTAAACTGTTTCAAGATTCCTCTGCCTCCCTATTGTTAAGTGCAGTCCATCTCTTTTGAACCTCATTAAATAGTTGAAGAATCCGCCTAGGCTTCTCTCAGAGCAGGATAGAGGAAAATGTGCAGTACAGAGTGGAAAGAGCAGCAGGCCAAGAAGATTCGGAGGTTTGACTGAATTAAATGGAGCATACACGCAGTCTGAGAAATAGAAATGTGTCGCAGGGCGCTAGCACAATGGCTTAACGTTGTCCCCGAAAATAAAGATGCTCACTTATCTCGCGATCTACGACAACTGTCTAAGTCAGAGACCCCATCTCCGTAGATATAACATGGAGAATCGCGTGATGCCCCTGGCCTCATCCCAGTCGAAGATCTTCCCGTGACTTCGCCTGCAATACTGAATTGACTAAGATACCGAGGGGCAAATTTAGAGACCATCTCCAGCTTATGAGCAAACCAAGTGGAGAGGAGAGACTCGTGAATAGGAGTGTTCTTGAGGAGGGAGAGCCTGAGATGCACGAGATAAGAGACGATGACGATGGCAACAACAGAGGAGGTTCTAGGGCTGGCTGCGGAGGGTGCAGAGGTGAGAGATTGCTCAGAGGACAACACAAAGATGGCAGAAGCCTTGGAGGTTGATCAAAAAGAGATAGATCTGAGGAATAACAATGCGTAGATGATGAAGATGGGGGTTTCAACCTCTCAGAGCCAATCCACAATAAATTTTTTAGAAAAAACCATCAAGATGGAGGAATTGAGCACACATTGGATTGATGAACAGACCCATCAGAACTTCATAAGCAAACAATGATTAAGATGAAGTTAGAGTTGATCAATCACGGCAGTTTGAGATTAAAGCATAAAACGCAAGAAATATTCTGTATCATTTTAGAAATATTCGGGGTTTGTTTTTATAGCATCCCTTTACATATAATAAATAACTCAATCTAAAATTTTCAATTAAACATGTTTATTCATCCAAATTTTTACATTATTTTATTAAAAAAAACAAAGTAGACAATGATAAGAATAGAATATTTCTTATAATTCAACTAAAATATGATTTGATACCGTAAATTTTTGGAATACTACTTATTTTGTATAGTTTTATCTCAATTAAACTAACGATAAATATCAAACAGTACTAATGAAACAATTTTAAAGATAGTATTGATGGCGTAAAGAATATAATTCTGCCTATCTGAAGTTTTAGTAGGGTTATATTGCAGGAAACAAGAAGATATTTAATTTCGAGTAGATTATAGAAATAATATATACTGATGTCTAGTGAGCAGGTTTAAATTAGCAGAAATAATTATATTATACTGACTAGGTTTATGTATATTTGAAAGATCCTATGCGTGAATTAAAATTAAATTCATCAATTATATAATAATAAAATGAAAAACTAAGTTCAAACCTGATGCTTTGATTACATGCTATCAAATTATAATGTAATTGTTACAATCTTAAAAATTTGAGCCCCCACAATATATATTTGTTTGAAATAAATCATTTGATTCAATCCATTAACACTATCATATAAATTACTCTCACTTATAAATTGTGAAATCCAATCCATAGTAATTGATTGTATTTAATATAAGTACCATAAAATTTAAGCCTTTCCATTAAAATGTAAGTAATCAACTTTCGTGATATAAAATAAGTAAATCCAAGTTAAAATAATAACTTTGATTTATTTATATCTAATACCTTAATATATCTAAATTAAAGATATCTTCCATATCTATCAGATTATAGTAGCTATAATCCTCTATTATAGGTTTATATGAATATTTTGTTGCTAAAATTAATTTTATCTGCTAATTCAAGTCTATGTTTACTAAGAATCTCAATTTTCAAGACCAATAATTAATCAATTTATAGTCTGACATTTCACAAAGATTTGATGAATTGTTACATATAATATGATAATTGAAATATACGAACTTATCAATTAATTTTAATTAATAAACCAATATAAGAATTTTGATAATATTTGTGTTTAAAAATCAAAATTAATTGATTTCTATAACGAAATATATATATAGGGTATAAAGTAATTTTATACTAGAGAATTACTGTGAGAGAGAAAACTGTAATAACCAGATAGATCCAAGTTAGCATAAGCAGTAATCAACCAATTTAATTACAATTTTATATTTATTTTTATAAAATATAATAATTAAAAATTGCTGTCAATGCTAAACTAATTATCTAATTTTATATTCTTACACACTCTTTAATTGTACCAACACAAACTTAAAGCAGATTAAAATCTTAAATATAAATTAAATAATATAGAGTGATTAATTTATGTAATTTAAATGAAACTCTAATATTTCATTCTTTAATTCAGCTTCTTAAATTTAATAAACATTGCTAAAATAAAATAAGGTATTAATTGGTATATCTAAAAGATAATAAAACATAATTATTATAAGTGATAAATGCTATTATTCTAATAAAAAATGAATTATTAAAATAGACACCCAAAAGAAGAGATTGTTATTTATACGTTTCAAAATCAAAATGGAAATATTTAAAGCAATAACAATAATATATTATTTTTTAATTAATAGATTAACTCTTTGTACTATTTTTGAGAATTCAATATCTATATTATGTTGTCTGTTCATATGATATTTGAAATAAATTTATAATGTTTCATGTAACTCATCTCATTTTAAATATTAATAATACTACTTGCTGCTCAAATAGATGAAAGATCAATTGTATTAACCCACTTTGATAGAGCCAGAGTAATGTCAAAAATTCTCTGGTAATACTACCATCACAAGGAGATTTCGAGAATTAGCTTTTAGACTGCCCTGAAAGTATCTATAAATGGATATAAGAGCAAAGCAAGATTACTGTATTTGTATTAAAAGAGACTACAAATGCTGGCATGTTGCAACACCAAGATTAATCAAATGTATCCTCGATTTTGAAGTTTCCAATTTTAATGGTAGTTTTTTTGTAATCCCAATTGTACCTTCACGATATTTTATTTGTTCTTCAACTGTATCTATATAAAGTTAGAGTAGGATGCATCGAGTAACATTTCTATTTGATCTTATATAAGATCTAGTAATATAGAAGTCTTAAGGTGAGTTTTAAATATAAACTCTTGTTCTTACTGATGCTTAAAAGCATAAATCTTACCTGTAATCTTAACTGAGAAAGAAGAATGCTAATTATCAAAGGAATATATCACCATGGAATGATATGCCAGTGAATCTTAATTAAAAGGTAGAGCCACAGGAATCAATTTAAGATTCTATAGGAAATATTCTATCTTCAAAGTAAATAAGATGATGATGGTGGGCTATTAGTTTTTGTCTCGGACTGTAAATAGTCCTGAGTTTTACACTATGACTTGCTTGGCGATCTTATTATTCCTTAACTTAATTGCTTTCTATGAATTTCGTTTGCAATAATGAATTCTAAAATACAGAATTTAAGATAAAAGCATCATAGCGTATATCAGTGAATCTTAAATATTTGATTAAGTGCAGTAGAAGTAAAAGTACAGTATATTATTGTAGTGGAGATATAATCATTTAACTCGCTTATACAAATCTCCTATAAGTCAAAGGACTACACAATGGGTTTACTATATTTTAATTCCTCAATCAAGTGTCGTTTTACAATTAATCCCTTGTTAACATTTTTAAATCCAAAATAATAAAGTTAATTTAGAGTTAAACTTAATACATGCTACTCTTGAACTTCTTAACAATGCACATGTCAGTGATTTCAAACACCATGAATATTTGCATTAAAAGTAATATAAAGAACTGAAACAAGAAAATTAATATGAATTAAGGACTGTTAAATTAAAATATGGGAATCTTTAAATTCAGAATAAATTGTATAATATACAAAAATCAAATACACTAAAATGACGAATTTCACAGTTAACTGACCTGAAATAGAAACAATTATATTTTGCATTTTAATCTACTATTCCTTTATTTCTATTTTATTTACTCTATCAGTACGATTAAAATGCAACTTTAAAGAACCTTCTATTTAAAATGCATAATTTATGTTATGAATATAAATAGATTTACTTATAAAGAATAAATGATGTTAGATAAAGAGTTGATTTAAACGCTCAATTAACATAATTTCCTTTATTTAATCGTTAAAATAGTTAATTTATTTATTTATTTAAAGCATAACTCCTTGCTTTTTATAAATAAATATCAATTATTATCATTGAATATCAGGGAGTACAATTTTGATCATGACAGCATTTATCGAAACAAATAACCACTCTTAATTATGCAGTGGAGTTAAGATCGACAACAAAAGATAAAAGAATGAGAAGTGTAGATAGGCAAATAACCATAATATTCAACTAGAAAAGACACCTAGGTCTATTGAATTCAATTAATTTAAATCATTGTTGTACATTAACTGTCTAGTTAAAAAAGTTAGAGCCTTTTAATAAGATATTATTATGTATTATAAATTTAATTTATTTATTTATTAATTTTGCTCTGAATTTACTAGACGAAAATTGTCTTAGTCTGAACAAATGAACTCTCCAAGCTTACGAATACTCTAACAAACAAGGAAATTACAATGCATAGCTAGTACCACATAATATTTATTATGCTGTTCACGTGATTTAAATTTAAGAGACTAAGAATGTCGATGGAGACTGGCAAACTCAATCAGCTGGAGTAATAAACAGTACTATTTGAAGGATTTAATTGGCAAAGAACTGCTTACCTTCTTTGTAACAATTTAAATTATAAATTATATTAATATATCTAAATAAATATCTTTGCATACATGGTATTGAATATGTGAGCTCTTTTGATGATGACATAAAGTCTAGGGTTTACAGGTAACGGAACTAGTTTTTCAAGTTTAAAGTAAATTCAGATAAATCAATAGATCTGCAGTTGTAGCAAGAACCTCAAATAAATAAATTAATACATCTATTTAAATAGTCTTATATCATTTCATTTAAAAATGATTTAGTTGCCTACTCTGGCAATTTATCAAATCCAAGGTCATTATTCTACAATAAATTATCATAATAAGTCACGATAAAGGTACTTGAAATGTTAATCAACAGATTAGTATTGACTGTGGGTGTGTGAACAATGAGGTAACTTGATAGAAACAAGCAGAGCCCTAGTAAACAACTAAACCTATAAATTCATATTCAGAAGCTGTTCAAGCAATGAGATGATTTTATTATATTACTATATTTCAATTGCATATAATTCTATATTATATATTGCCTTGTTACAATGCAAACCAAACTGCAGTGTTTAACATCAGTCACACTCTACTAACATTGAAACAAGCAGACCCAAGTACCTAGTCCTTTTTGACTCCAAGCGCATCGAGTACAGCGATTAAGATCTGTTTGCAGGAATGAATTGACAAGAACAGTAAGTTGAGCTTTAAGAGTGGGCCATTGAAATCGATGTCTGTGATTATTGCTGTGATTCACAGGGAGAATAATTAACAGTAGAGAGCGATGTGGGAAGGTGGAATTAAGCTGTGTTGGATTAGGAAACTAACAAGTAGAAGCAAAAAGATAAATTATAAATGATATTATTATATGCAAGATATATGTTTTTAGAATGAGATAACCTTTGAGATTTAATTAAATGTAAATAATAGAGGATGTTATACAATTGCCCTCAACATGTAGAATTTGATTAAAACTTATTTAATTAATTATATAAAGGTTTATTTCATTAAAATAATAATATTGGCAAGCAGTCCTCCAATTATAAAATTATAAATTTATGAAATAAATAACTGCTTTTATTCTCAACATTACCCTTTCCTTTTGCCCGTTTGTTCTCATCATCTGCATCTTATTACCAATAACTACTCTACCAAGCTCTTAAATTCCTGAATATAAACTTAATCTACTTTTATATGTAATAATATATTACTATATATACATGACAAACATAATTATGTACAAAAATAGTCACCATTCTCATATGAAATTTGGTGGCAATCTTAGCTTTCATTCTCTTTGTGTCCTCTTATCATTTACTTCGTGTCTTCCAATAATACTCTCATTTAAGCATCAATTGCCTAATTTTACTTTGTCTTTTTATCAGCGGTTTCACTTTCCTTTACTTATGTTATCTCCTCCTAGTTTCTTTGATTTCTAAGTGGCTATTAATAAATATATATATATATATATATATATATTTATTAAAAATGATATCATAGTATAGAATCATTTAAATATTTAATTACTTTCTGCGCTTTTATTGTTTAATAATCGGCATGTTTGAAATCAATCCAAGTAACTTCCTTAGAATTGCTTGAATTATCTTAATCCTTCACTTCCCTTACTACTTTCTTCATTTAATATCAAAGAGTTATAAATAGCTAAATATGTGAATTAAGGTTGATAAAACCATAAAGTTTATTAATTATTTAATGGCAAATTACAATCATGTATTGGTCAAATAACAATTTAAATATTAGATTATTAAAAAAATCGGTAGGAAGTAAAATATTTCTAAATGCAAAGATATTAGAAACATACAAATTATTATTAATATCATTGGTGCAATAAGTAACAATAGCTATGATTATAATGTAAGTTTAAGCATCATAATCGACATCATACAGGTATTCTAGGAGTTTGTCATCTTTCATATCATTTTCCATCATTACTGCTGGTCTATTATCCTTTTCATTATCTTCGACTCTAAAATTTGTTCATTAATTCACAGTATATCTGAAATGCATATTGTTTGGCTTTACGAAGTAGTTGTTGCACTGCCTGTTATACTTTCACTTTGTGAGCACCTTATTATGGTTTTATTTTAATGCCGTATTTAGCACTGAGTGGAGAGATAAGTCCATTCCATGTCTTGATCTAGGCATTATTCTTGCACTTCTCGTCTCTTTATTTATGGCAGCACGTTTAGAGCACAATTTTATAGTAATCGTCTTAAACTTCTTGAACCTTCATATATTTCATGTCTGGTCTTGTGTATTCTCTACCATATTGGTAGCACTTTGCAGCTAGTCGAGGTATTAGCTTTAAGCATTTTATAATTAACTCAAGGCAACTGGCGCCCTACTCGCTACAGTAAATTTCCGACTAAGGTATTTACTTGGAGAGCAGAGATAATTGTTTCCCAAAAGGCCAATCCATTTTCCCCATGTGTTGTTTGTAACTTGCCTATTCTCATAGCGTATATCCTTCATTAAATTCAGTTAAATCAAAATATCTTTTGAGGCTGCTTCTAATTTCTTCTCTGCACAATAGCTTTCCTCAATAGTATAGAAGAAGGTACCTTTGCGGATCTTCCTTCTATCTAAAGGATATTTCAATAAGAATGTAGTGATATTACCTATAAAGAGGCTGGGGAATCATGATGCAGATCTATGTGAGGACTGCATTCGTGGCTTCTCAGCCAATGGAGTTCCCAATCCATAGCGTTACTTCATAGGTCCAATGTGACTTCATATCATTGCTATTCTTACACAACTTGTAATTATACCAACAGTCTAAGAACAAATGAAGCTGCCACATCATAATCCTCTCACATTAATTATCAAAACGCTGATTAACATCCACCAGCTTTACCCTAAATTGCCAATGAGTACAAATATTGTCATACTAACTAGGTAGGATCACATCGTTGGTCTATACTATGCCATTATTCTCTAAGGAAACCAAGATATGTCAATATTGGTAACGTGATTACTGTGAATGTCAAATATGTATATGTTCAAACCATCATTCTCCATTAAAATGCTGCCTGTTAGATGACCAGTAGAAGAGAATTGATGTCAGGCTGATGCATTTTATATGTTAAGGCATGGTTCAATTGTTAGCATCTTAAAGGTAAGGTTGCCTGAGATATGGCAGTCACCACTCATGGCATTGATGCTAACAAAATAAGTCCAACATATCTTACTTATCTCAATAATATATTGTACGACAAAGAAGAAATATTTTTGTAAGAGTCACGGTATTTGTGAAACAATTTGCTAACGTTATGTCGTTTAGTGTCTGAGCATGTTTCATTGTGAGTTTCTATATAATTAAATCATTGCATGCAAGAGAAGTTACCTCGAGCCTTCATGAGAGAATTGGCTCCACAGAACCAGCCTTATTAAGATATTATTGCACGACAAAGTAGAACTATTTTTGTAAAAGTCACGGTATTTGTGAAACAATTTGCTAACGTTATGTCGTTTTGTCTATGAGCATTATTCATTGTGAGTTTCTATATAATTAAATCATTGCATGCAAGAGAAGTTACCTCGAGCCTTCATGAGAGCAATGGCTATCGCAGCCTAGCAACATCAAGATATTATTGCACGACAAAGTAGAACTATTTTTGTAAAAGTCACGGTATTTGTGAAACAAATGCTAACGTGATGTCGCTTTGTCTATAAGCATGTTTCATTGTGAGTTTCTATATATTTAAATCATTGCATGCAAGAGTAGTATACTTGAGCCAACATGGGAGAAATTGCTCCCGCCGTCGAGCTACCTCTGCTTATCACCTATCAAAAGAGGCCCTGTCAATAATTGACTCTATGCATAATATATAACAATTAAAATAAAGTAGTACCTAGAGTGATTCTACATAAATATGCTTTTTTTTATGACTCAAATATTTGAATTTAAATTAAACAACTTGCCTATTTTAAAACAAATTAACCTTTTTTTAAGAGCTAAATACTTAGATTAGTATTGAATTTTCGAAATATAATGTGATCTTTTATATATTTTAAAGTATATTCGTTTGATATTTGAAAAATTTTACTTTAATTCATTAACCACAGAAAGAAATCTTCCTAAGCATGAAGTTTCTCAGAACTAATAATTGATACTTATGAAAGATAACTTATAATATTTAATCAATTTATCTGGAGATGTTATGTTTATATAATAGGATTGGCAAGCCTATATTTATTTACTACTGTATCTTTTAGATCTTGATAGAAATGAGAAAATGGTATAAAATTTAAATATCATGGTACTTCATGGATTGTAATCTTCTATATGCATTTTCTTTTGGCATATCAAGGGACGACAAAATTGCAAGCTCAATAAATTAATGATTCACTATTAGTCTTAATGTCTTGTTTAATAAACTTAGCAGTTGTATTTTTAGAGACATTTGAAACTACCACCATAAAGCATGATGAGACTAAATTTAAAGCATCATTATTTATTATGTGAAGATGAAATACGAATAAATAAAGAGAACAAATGTCTAATTTTCATGCTTGACTTTATATTATGCTAAATTTGATTACATTACAAGGAATTTCTTCTCATATTCATTTGAAACAAGTAATCTACCGTGATAATCTGATGCACTCTATATTTAAATAGTAAATGCTTGGTCTCCTTTATTGCTATCCAGTAATCCTAGTGAATATATTTCAAGTTTTGATTCTCCAAGGATCCAAATTGCAAATCTTAGAAGGTATAATTTGTATTAATTCCAATTTAGTTTCCCTTTAAAATATTATTCTTTTTAATTAATTGAAATTAAACTGGAGAACAAAATAGTTTTATATTTAAGCATAGATTTCTCATTATACTGAGTGTGCTCATCACAGTCTCAATCATTCTTCTGAATATCTCTATAGTAGGTGGTTTCTTTGAAATATATAGGCAAGACTCAGCCTAAGAGCAGCGTTTAAAGCTATTTAAGCTACACAATATAGCAATTTTGCTGCATTAAGAGAGATGAGCACTATCTTGCTGAATGTATTTGTATTTCAGAAGATGTGACTAATGCTGCAAACAACAGTAGTTTAGCTGATTAATTACTTGGAATAAGATAAGAATTCTCTATATTTATTAAGGAACTTTTATATTTAACTAAAACTATATCTGAATACTAATTTCCTAAGATATAGCTGCTATATTATTTAACAATTCTCATATATAAATATAATTATGGTAGTCATTATATTAGTTCATGTTTCTATAAAATACATTTCGCTGTGTTTTGTTTAACGCAATAAAGCAATTTAAGTATTTAATGGAAATACTGACTTGTTAGTTGACGCAGACTCTTCACCACTTTTAACTCATAGATTAAACAATGCGCTAATTGCATCTTTATTAATTGAATTCACATAAATTTTAATTATTAAATAACTACTTATAAATTTATATAAAATATTACATTATATAGACATATTGATGTGTGTGATTTTATTTCAATGTCAACTCTCAATTCAGGTTTTCCTAACTTGGGTCTTGTCAGATGCCCTCCATAATTTGCTTGAAAATCTCCTGCTTTGATCCTTTCATTTCACCCTTCTTTTCTCTGTCTCCGAGCACTAAAACTGTTGACTGACTTCAACTTAAAACTTCTTTGCAGTTTCTTCATCCTTTTATATTTAACATAATTATTATTGTTATATTTAAATTATACTAATAACCAATAATAATCAATAAATGACATCTATACTACTGAGCATCTTGCACTACTCTAAATATAAACAGTTTTCTCTTTGTTTGCTACGTTTTTACAATACAGCCCACAGGTCTAACTTGAGAATCTCGCAATCTCCATGCTATCTAGTTCAGAAGTCAAGGAAGATTAATTTAACGCTTGTTGTGGTGATGTGCTTAGGAGACAACTAAGCTAAAATTGGTGAGTGAGGAGGTTGTGGATTCAATTAAGCTTAAAATGAATTGAATTATAGTGATATAGAAGTGTAGATGTGTCTATTTGCTGGTAAAGACTGAAGCAATAAGTGACAAATCATGGCTTTTTAAATCATTTAATTATTGTTACTATAGTAAAATATATAAATATAATGGTGTAAATAATTTATTACATTTCAAAAATATCTTAAATTTTAATAGCTATGAAACGATTGAGGCTGATATATTTTTATTAATTTAAAAAATAAATTAGAATAAAAATCATATGATTTAAATAACAGCCGAGAATCGTCATTGAGGATATGTAAAACTAAATAAATTGGCTATAAAAGATACTCGATATGAATAGAAAAACTAAAAAAAATATAATATAACATTATGTTTCACCCTTCTGGAGAGGATTATATATTTTTCCATAAAATATTTATTTTTCAAAAACCCTATTTCTAGGGACTCAACCATATTGTAAATATATATTTATATATCATTATTAATTTCCATAAACCTTAAACAATAATAATATTTAAATTAATACGTAAAAGGCTTGTCTTTTTTAAGTTCTAAGTTTGTGTCTCAATCTTTGCAAAGAATTTGTAGATTTTAGCTATTTAACCTGAATCAGACCCGTGTTTTTATCAATTTCTTCTTTCTATTTTCTTTTCTTCGGTCTGTCTGTATTGTTTAATATTTGTCCTTCCATTTATGATTTTTATGCCATTTTGGGATTTCTATGTTTCTTAGTTTTTGGTCTTGAAATTCCATATTAATTCATTATAAATTATTTAATCTGAAAACAAAGTTATTCACTTAATTTTCAAGTTTTATTTCTTTTCAATCATCATTTAAGGATCTAAGGTTAGTGATGTCTTATTGTTAGAATTGACTATTTTTGATATCCTATGGCTAGGTGTGTCCTTTGTCAACATAGAGGATGAATTTGTCTAGGCTAACCATTCTTTCATGTCATTTCGTTTGATATTCAAATTGCTAATGTCCCATAGTTTATTGCATGCCAATATGTTCTAGGTTCTTATAAACTTTGTGTGAACCTCTTTCTATTGATTACTAAATTGTTCAATCTAGTTGCTAATTTCTGGCCAGTTTCTGCGCTTGTAGCTTATTAGTTTTTAGTAATGTACCGATTTTGTGATGTAGTTTGTTAATAGAGAGGTGCTGTCAAATGCTTGAGGATTTATTGTCTAATCCAGACTACTTGCTTTTTTAGGAAGGTCTGTATAAATGACTTACGGTTGTTCAGTCATATGATCAGAAATGCAATATTTAAATGAAAAACAATACGTAGGGTGAACTAAGTTGTTAGTTCATATCTTTGTGTAGGCATTGTTAGTGAACTTCACACTCGAATATATCTCTTAATTGATAGGACTATTTTAAAATTAGGTGTTCAATGTTTGGTTTGTTGTGTGGGATTTAGGTATCCTTGGAATACGAGAATAAGTTATATTTTTTAGTTCCACTGGAGTTAAAGAATTTTGGGGCGTAATCTAGTATGATTGTAGTATTTAGAAGATAATTACTCTTCACTTAAATATGTTTTATGTCGAAACGTTGATTATATAGGGGTAAGTTTTGCATCATGATTAGTGTAATGTTTGTAATTATAATTATTTCCATTTTCTATAAATTAAATTTAATATATTATTAAGTATATTTATTATGCTAAACTCTAATTATATCATTAACATTCTTTTATGTATAGTTTGCTTTTTATTTATCAAAACCTTTTCATTGAGTTATCTCCGCAAAATGTTTATAATTATAATTCTTACCGTAATTAACATATTATATTTATATGGGAGCTTTTATTTACAAAAGTTAATTCAGGTAGGTATAGTGGTAACTAGGTTTTGCTAAATAACAGCGTAATTTGACAAAATATTTATACAGCTTTCTGGGGATAGTCAATAACCAACCTAATTGAGAAATGGTTTATAAAACAATCATATCGAATAGTTGTTTAATGGTCTTTAACTTATAGTGCAAGCAGTACCGATCAATGCATGCTGTATATTTCACTATCATCTGATATTTAAATGCATATGCCTCATCATGCAGAGTCCAAAGAGTATTCTGGAACGTATAATAACAGATTTTTATTTTCTATTACTTAAAGCACTATTTTATTAAGGTTGTTGTGGAAGAGAGAATGTTCAGGCTGTTTGTAGATACATTTAATAACATGTATAATTAAGGTTCGGCTTTATTAGTAGTTATAAGGCTTTAAATTACTATATTACTCCTTTGATGTTTCGGTCTGTACAATTTCCAATTTAATAATTTATATATGAATTAAAATGGGATGTAGTAAAGTTCAAAGTGTTTGATACTTTAAATAACTTATAATATTTATTTTGAATAACTTCTTGAATGAAAGAATTATGTAATAAATGCTTATCAACATAATTAAACTATTATTAATTGCATACATATTGATGAAAAATTATTGGCTAATATGATTTTGAGTAAATATTACTAATAAATGAATTATAATTACAATTCTCATTCCAAAGCTAGTTTAAATTTTATTATAATATTATGCAATATTTACATTAACAGTAATAACATATAATTATATTTATTTAGGAAGTATACTATGTGAGGATCATAAGTATGAAAATGAAATAAGAAATGATTAAGCCTGCGATTAGATTATTATAAATGATAGATCTGTATAGTGGCGAGGTTTTCAAAGGTTTTCGCTCTTAAGCCTTAAACAACACGTTTAAATATGGTTCCACGACGAATAGCATCGAACAACAACATCTGTAGAGGCTTTAACACCAAAAAGCACATAAAATGAAATATTTTTATGCAATAAAATGATAATAATTCTTGAAATCTTCTTCAATAGATCTATTCTTCATTCAGATGTGTTTTTCTTATGAAAACAAATGTTACTTGCATAGACCTCGGAATCTCTCCATTATTTTCAGATATCTTGTGATTTTTATCTCTCAGAGGAAGGCTTTTAAACTGTAAGGAAATGATGAAAAAATGCCTGTCAATTGATTGCAAAAATTTATATAAAATTAATATTCCAAAAATTTGATGTGACCTTGCCTCAAGAGGTGGTCCCCAAACCCTGTATTTAACTTCTTTTCAAATTCCATATCAACAATCCTATTTTCCATAAGCTCCTGATTCTTAGCTATAAATTCAAAAACCAAGAATATTTTATATGAGCATAGATACGCATAAAATGAGTGGTATGAAATTCCCAAAAAGTGTCATATTTTCCTCATTAAGAAACTTAATAAGACGAGATCTCATCAAGGAAACATTTTTAATTCATGAAAAGTATTTACTATTGTCAGAAATCAAAAGTTTGCCCAGGTCAACTTGACTCAATATCATGTGCATATCATCATATAGTATAAGACTAGATATCCATTGAATGAGACTGTGTTTATCTGATTGTGGAAATTATGATAAAAAAACACTAATTTAGAAAAGTGCTTCTGCTCATACCCATTGATCTTAAGCCCATCTTCTTGATAGCATCCATTAAATCTTATTGGTGTGTTGAGGTGGTGATCGAATATAGCCACAACTTGCACCAGCATGACAAAAGTTATTTCCATCTTAATGATTAATGATGTACTTTTCGCCATCATCACCTTGCTTAACTAGTAAATGACTAACATTTTATTTGCTTATTTTACGAATCTTGTTATTGTAAATGTTAAAGGGGTAAATTAATAATGCTAAGGACTCTAAAATGTATAACTTAATTTAATTTAATTAAAGACGATAATTATAAAAATAGAAAATTAATAAGTTATCAGACACAAAATCTTTCAAAAATGATGAATTAATAGAAATGTAAATGTATAAACTGATATAAACTAGGATTAAGAATTAAATATTAGATATTTAATGAACAAATACATAGGAATATTATCAATTAGTTAAGTAATATAAATAAGTAGACATTTAAAGACTTTCATCCTTTCAATTTTTAATTAATAAAAAACCAGTTATATCATCAGAAACCTTTATAAGTAATTTAAATTATAAGATAAATTGCAATTTAATACGAGAAAATATACAAAAAGTAATTAAGGTATTTACAATATTTGTGAAATTTTATTTTATGCTAAATGTAAAATGCGTAATGCAAAAATATAGTTGTAAATGAGCAATCTCAAATTAAATTTAACAAATCACTATTAATACTAAATAAAACATTCAATCTTAGTCGTGACTTAGACATATCTGAGTGAGTAAACTTGTCAACCCATGACGTGGCTGTCTTAAAGACAAAAAAACTCAGAAAAACCAATCCGCTTCCCATTCCACTTCACTCCAAACTAAGATGTATATGAATTAAGAGCACCTAAATGCTAGTGGTATTACTGCACAACTAGCGGCGGGGAGTATTTCTCGCAGAGTTCACAGAGATCTACGTACTGTAAACAATTAAAGAGGGCGTGGTGAAAAAAACTTTTACCAGTCCTACCACTGCTGAGAATACAGTCTCTAATCTTTCGCTGTGGTAGCTTCTTTAACCAAACCTGGTATGGGAGAAAATACCCTATTGTTGACTTCTATGGCTTCATCTTGTCATTGTTGAAGGCTTAGCACCTCCTTCATCATACTCCCTACCACCTAGGAAACTGAACTCATACCAGGTAGCTCATCTGATGTAAGGAAATCTGAGGGACTCGGTCACTCGAGGAGTGAAAACCTGCCAGATTGAACCTAGACAACTGGCCTTATATGCGGTGAACCCAGCAAGCTTTAGTGCAGTAGAAAGTTATATAAGAAAGTCCTGAGTGAGATTGGTACTTCACCCAACAATTTAATTTATAATTTAATAATTAATGCTAAAATGTAAATATGATACAAATGAGAAAATATTATAAATCATAGCAAACATCTTAAGTGTGAAAGAATGAATATATAATTTGAATATGTACTTAAAAACTGAGTTAATTCTAAAATTATTAAACAATACTAATGAAATTTAAATAAAAATATAATTATATTTATGTAAAATGATGATTTTTATTTAAAATAAGATAATTAAATTGATACATAAATATAATAAGAGTAATAATAATGTAATAAATTAGTTTTTAATAATAAATTAATAATAATAATAAGCTAATTTAATCAGAATTATTATATTAATAAAAAAATAGAATTGAAAAAAAGGAAAGCAAAAAAATATTAATGCAAAAGTAATAAATAAAAATAAAAAAATAAATGAAATAAACTTTGGCAAAAACTATCTCGCGAACCATTAAATATTTTTCAATTCTGACTTCGATTTACCGAGGAAACCGATGATTTTGATGATGCATAGCGGGGAAAGAGAGGGAAGGGTGTTTTCATTTCTTGTGTGGGCTCTTTAAGCATATGAAAACACTCAATTGAGTAACATCAAATCTTCTTGTAACTCGTTCATGATCATGCCTTATCCAAAACGGTGTTTTGGTGAAGTATTCGTGATCAGCACCCCGTAATTAACAAGAAAGTTTGGCCGAGAAGTTTCGGATAGCAGTTTTAATTTTTTCGAAAATGACAAAAAGTATGCGAATCGTACGGGAAAACGGCAAAAACCGATGACAATTTTATCCTTTTTTAGTCAAAAATCATAAAAATTAGTAAATTCATTGCAAATATTTGATAAAAGATTTTAAAATAAAGTGAAAGAGAAAATAAAAAAATAATATTTATTACTAAAACTATTTTAAGTGAGAGTCTTTAATCATAACTTACTTATTAGTTTTTTAATCGTCTGATAGGATGCTTTAGAGTCATCTGGTGTCTCTCGAGGATCATTGGTCTTAATCTCTTTGGCAAGTTTGATTTTTACTTCCTCATCGTAGCATTTTTAGAGCTTAGTGGAGTTCTTATTGCAGATGATACGCTTGAGGTGTGATGCAAAAGTGTAGGGTACGAAAGGGTTCTCATCAAACAGCTTGATTGCGAAGCTGAATGGCTATTAATCTAATTATTGAATTATTTTATTTAATTTCTCCTCCACCCAGTCCATTCTCTGTACTTGACTCTCCACAATCTACTCTTTCTATTTCAATTCTTCTTAATCTTCTATAATCTAGGTTTTAAAGTGAGCAAGCTTAGTTCTAGAACCTTTTAGGACAACCCAGGAATAAGCAGCATTTACTATTTCTCTTTCTTCGACTGGGGCCTGAACTTACTTAGAAACATTCTCGGGGAAAGGGAGCAATTCGAATTTTGAGATTGCTGATATGTACTGTAACATCTTTTCAAACACTTTCATAGTATCATCCATAATTTTAACCTACTATTACTGAATAGTTTGAAGTCTTTCCTATTTGCTCTTGACGCTCGCTTAAGATCGCTATTACCTTCCCTTTAAAGTACTGTCAAATAATGCAGTTCGTGCATCTAAGTCTTTTCCTCTGTCAGCTCTCTTACCAATCAATTACTCTGCTCTGGATTTCCTTGGAATACTTATGGGTATGGAGGGCTTGTTGGTTCTCTGCTATTTATTACCTTAGTTGTGAGGATTAGTTCTTCGATCCTTTCAAACACTTCTCCTGCTACTCATAATAAGCTTCCTGTTCCCTCCTTGTTTCATGACTTATTCTCCCTTCATGATACGATACCACTCTCTTTCGAAGGCTGCCCTTTTATTTTTTGGAGGGTTATCTGCACGAATAGCAAGCATGGCAATGTAATATACACCCTGGTACCATTCAGCGAGTGCATCACCTTCAGGAGTAATTTCTATTGTGCCTTCCTCTGCCGAATCGAGTAGAAGCCACCTATTTGATCTTTTACCACTACTGCAGCATGACATTATTTAATGGGTGTTTATTTACCATTTTAATTGACGGTATTTAAAACCATGACCTGAATAATAAACTTGGAATCAGGGTTATCGGTCTCTAGAAGACCCCACCACCCTTGGTGAATATTTGCCTTCATGTTTCGAAGAATAATTCCTGAAATCACTCGTGTGGGTATAGGGCTGTACCATTGATGACTTTTTGGTTCAAAGAATAAATATGGAAGATTCTTGTAGCAGTATCCCACTTCCCATGGCATCTCCAACTTTCGACTTTTTGATATGTGGGCTCGTGATTCATACAATGCATGAAAATTTTCAGGAGAATCAAACAAAGCGCCTCCTGCTACCATGTTGCTTGCCGTGATGAAGCATGTAAGTGTCGATTAATCCTGTCTACCAGGATGCCAGTATGGGTTTTTGAAAATATCATCAGTGGGCATCTATTAAACCTCTTCATTGTACAAACGAGTTGTCTTGAATTCTTAAAGAATTTGCTTGTAAGCCCTTGAAGGAACTGCTCGCGTGTCTACTGAACCATTGAGCCATAGTCAATGTCTAGAAATCTGTCATTCTTATTGACCAGCTTATTGTAATGCTCATTTGAATAATCAATGAATGTGCACTCGTAGTCATCCAGCTCTGGGTCAATGTGTTTAGATTGAAATGTAGTGACATCCTCTTAATCAACTACTGCCTCATTTATGCATTCTTTAACTTTGCCCTCTGTCCTTATTGCCTATTTATGTTATCCTACTAATGCCTGGGTAATTGATTTGGATGGCTTTGCATTATCTGCTTTGATCTTTTAATTGTCTTGAGGTACTGCAAGTTTGCAGAATCGTTGACAACAATTTGTCCATTGTGAACTCTTTTGGTACGTGCAGTGCATCGCTGCTGATAAACTTTAATATCAAGCAGCTCAGGCTTCTTGTAAATCAAAAACATCTCAGCCTCATCCTTACCCCACTAGCCGTCAATGTTTGATTCTGGTATCCAACTATCATGCTCTGGATGATATGTCTCCCACCTTACTAAAATTCCATCCCATTTTCAGTTTTACGAGCATCTAAGATCTGTTCAATATTGAATTGTTTCTACTCCAGCAAATCTTTTTTTAAAATTGAATTCTTGTCAACTTAAAC
Organism: Oxytricha trifallax; assembly: GCA_000711775.1. NCBI lineage: Eukaryota > Ciliophora > Spirotrichea > Sporadotrichida > Oxytrichidae > Oxytricha > Oxytricha trifallax. The sequence goes on along the minus strand of ARYC01005697.1, from coordinate 13,629 downwards.
TCTTTTGTTTTTTTACTAAATCATTTTTGTCTATAAATGAATCTGATTAATAAGTTCTATCTTATTTAAATTGTTATGGCCAGATGATTAATTTACTGTATTTTTAGTTCACTTTTAACTTTTGATTTAAATATTAACAAAATACTCAAAATACTTTACTTACCAAAATACTTAAAACTAACGCAGCTCCTCTTGTAAATTTACTACTTGTACTATCTCACAACCATTTAATGTAATGTATTACCTATCAGTGACATGTCGCTTCCTTGACTGTCATTACCTCTGATTCTTAGGATAAACTTTAAATACTTTTGTACAACCCCTACAAAGTAATTATTATTGAAAAACTTTAATTTACCATATTCTCATAATCTGCGTCATACAGTTTATAGACTCAAGTGTTTTAAGGCAGAAACTAAAGTTTTTTGAAATGAGGCTTCAAGCCAAGTCATGTCCAGATTTGATATTTAAAAAGCCAGTTGCTGTATATACTTTGAGAGTTACTTCCTAAAAATAAATGAAAGATAATGAGAAAGTACTTTGTTGACACAGGGCATCTTGCCTCATTCAGATCCCTCTATTTTATACAACGAAAGACCTGCTCTACTGGAGCGAGATCAAACTAGTAAGGACCCAGGAATAAAATAGGTAGGCCCATTAGTCTAATTGCCTCTATTGCTAATTAGCTTTTGTGATATGGTGCGTTGTCTACAATGATCAAGTAATTAGTGTACCACCATGGGTCAAGTATGCTCAGGTGCCTCACCAACAGAATCAGAAAATTGATAAAAGTCGAGCTATTAGTTGTACCATTGTTTACTGTAAACAGCATCTACCCATTGCTACAAGCTGCAGCTGTAATAGATACTTTTATCATTCTCCTGCTCGAGGTTTATACTGTTGAAGTACCTGGTGGCGCCCAAGTATAATGACGATTATCTGTACTCTGAACGATAGACTCATCAACATTAATTAAGACTTTCCCCCGACATAGCGCGCGGATGAACTCAGAAGCGGCAAGTTGCCTTGACAGTTTTGAAACTGTAGTATTATGATTTGGAGTAATCTAATACACTTTATGGTATGAAAGGCCCAAGTCACCCTTTAAAAACTTTATGATGTGATACTTTGAGAGACTAACACCTATATCATTCTTAATCTATTTTTAAATAGCCGTAGTTGCAATTATTTTTCCTGATTCTCTTACCATCTCCCTTATAATGTTTTTGGCTCTATTTGAAAAGGATTTCTGCTGGAGTGTGTTATTCTGAATAGCTAATTTTCCGAGTGATTGCATGTTTCGTTTTATGACCCCTTGAACAATTGACTTTTTGACACCTAGAATGCTTGCAATTATGATATATTTTTTGGAAAATAGAGAATTATAAAAATTTGATTAACAATATTAAAAATAATCAAAATGTCTGATCAGAATGTGCAGTGCCACTCACTAATAATGTAAGTTACAAAAAACATATCTGAATTTTTTTTTTTTATAGGTTGTACCTGGTAAGAGTTGCGGTGGTGCTTGACGAAGACTTCACAAGGGTCTGCAGTGACAAGGCAAAGGAAGCATAATACTAATCAGAATACGACGAAGTTCAATGCATTGGAAGAAGTGAAACTGATTTTTAAGATTTTCATTTTCTATTGCTATTATTACTAATCATATTATTGTTAATCAAATTGTTATAATTCTCTATTTTCCAAAAAATATATCATAAATGCTCTTAAGTTAGTAACCTTCTTATAAAAGTCGCTCTATTTTCTCGTTCCTTGCTTTCAACTAAGTAGTCACGAACTCAGGGGATTTGCGATTTTATTAAAGCTTATGAAATGGTGATATTCTTTATTGGATATAGCTATCTATCCCATGGCAGAGTTGATCATTGAATTATGACTCTTAAGCAATTGTGTGAAAACCTGTGTGCTAAACTTGTTCTTTTTGAATTGTGGAATCTTAAAATTAATCTTGCTAATAATTAACTTGGTCGAGAAATTACAGCGTGGTTACTGCAAGGCTTCTAATGGCAGACTACCCCACCATTGAAGTTAATCCGGGCTCATGCTTCATTGTTTGTACTACAATTTGTTTTGGGTCAACAAATATGCCATTACTCGTATTATTTGCTCTTTTGAAATCTTAATAAAATTAGTCCCTGGTCGCTTTTAAAGAATTACAGGAATGAGTCCTAATCACCACTTAATTGGAGTTTCTCAGGCTCTAGCTAATTAACTGAGTCATGCAATAAGAGGGTTCATCATTGAGAATCTGCTTATGAGTTTTATCTATTACGCTTTATGAAGGCTAATGGAACTAATCCAGTTCTGAATAATAATCTGACTAGTATGAATGGTGTTATTGGTTCGCTCTTCAACTTTGATCAAAATTTCGAAGTATTCTTGATGCTAATCAAAGTTTTTCATTTAAATTATAGTAGAATTTCAATCGCACCAATAAGAATCTGCTTAAGAGGATTCCACTAAGCTATTAAGGAATTCCACTGATTATTAGAAGTTTTCTAAAAAGGCACCCCTTCTATTAATTGAGAATCATGAACCATTAAATTTATCTATTGCTCTCAATGTTATAGTTGAAAATTACAGTTGATTAAATGAACTAATAGCCAATCAACTTTTTGGACTTACAAACCAAGCTGTAAAGCAAGAAGGATTTATACATTTTCTTATCTCAAGACTGTAAATCTCACTTGCCAAACCTTAAATCAACCAATTCATATTTCCTAAGTGAGATTCTCAAGGGTGAAAAAAATGTAAGCTTTCTTTGAGATTGGATATAATTATGTCTGCATAGTTCATATCACGGGACGATGTGAAAGTTTCAGAAATCCCACAACTTGAAGGTCTTGCCTTGCTTGACCTACTGAATCTTGCCCAGCAACATGAATAAGTGTTAAGTCACATGCCGGCACCACGTGACTGGTAGAAATTAGACCGACAATGGATAGGTGATATCCTAAATACTATACTCCCTGAATAGATTGAATGCTGATTAACTAAGCAAGGCAGAGGCAATTTACAAGGCAAGTAGAAAGGCGTTCTTTAAATGTTCAGCTTCGACCCGAATTCGCAGAAGCTTTCAACAGGTGTATGCTCGTGGCCTGTAAGTTCTTAAATGTTTCATTATAATTCATGCAGCTGCCAATGGGAGGGCTGCATCTTTATTGAAGCCACAATAAAAGCGACGTCGCACTAGATTTGAATGCGTAGAAACATAAGAAGAGGAAAATCAATTGAGGAATGATAGAAAAGAGTTCTTGCTGTAAGTGAAGCGTATGAAAACTGAATTACAGTAAATGTAACCTTAAAGAGCTTAGGTTCGCAGTTTAAATATTATGAGTGACAATTTTGCCCAACGGCCCTTTCAAGAGAATCACCCATTACAAAGCTAAAGTTTAAATAAGCAACAGTTTAATATATGAATTTGAAAAGTATCAGTAACTTTATAGTAACTTACTTTAATTGAATTTTTCAATTAGCACTTATTTATTGATGCTTCTTATAACATTGATATTATGGCTTGACTCAATACCATGATTATAGTAATTATATCGCTGTGTTTTACTCAAGTATTAGCTTTTTGAAATATTGCAAATTAAAAACCAGCCTGTTTACATTCTACTTGCTATACAGGTATTAAAATGCGTAGATTTACTCTTACAAATGTTCCAATCGGCTTTAGTTAATTGCTATATCTTAATTCTGGAAACTTTAGTATAAATTTAAAAGACCTGGCAAAAGGATGGGTAGTGAGTATAAATTGTTGTTAGGGAAATTAAAGTTATGTTTTTGAGTTTAGGTTTTATAAAAATAAGCGAGAATTGCGTGGCTTCAGTAATTTAAGGGATTGTAGCATTGCAATGAAATGAGATTTGTCATTCTTCATGCCCAACAATGTTGGGTACTAAAACTTCTCTTTAGAATTTTGATTAATTATTAGTTTGTTGAATTAGGACTTTTGAAGCTAATATAAATTTCGCGCAAAGAATGAAAGGCATGATTATACTCAAGTGTTGAATCAGAATACAAAGTTTTGCTCACTCTGGTTAAACAGACTCCTCCAGAATCCTAGAATCATCGCATTCAGACAATGACCGCATTTTTAAAGGGGAAGTGTTTTACAGTATTATGTCAGTAGTTATTTACTTCTTTCCTGGCTTAAACGTAGTGTATTAGAGAGCTATGCTTGTATCAAACACTACATCTCTGCTTGTTTCATCTTCCAACAAAAAGGCTCTAGAATTCAGAAGTTAGCTTGCATTACTTTCACCCATTATCATCTTAAAATGTGGATCTGCTCCCTTAATTTCCCATACTGAGATCTATTCTAACAAAGGAGGCAATGTTTCTAACCAGGTGAGAGCTTATCGTAAAGTAGAAGCTTAGACAGTTGCACCTTTAAGTATATATGAGAAATGATGTTCCATTTGTTACATCACTTCTTACTACGAAGAAAGTTTTCTAATCACTGCCCAAGGCTGCCATTTTACACTGCTAGACATAGAAACCTGACTTGTTATACTTTTTTTCTTCATTTTCAAAATAGAATAGTGGGTGTTCTTAATTATTCTTTCCAAGCAAAGAATAGGCACGAGCTTAAACTCTTTCGCTTGGACTATAGTATATTTCACCACTCTTTCAACTATCGAGAGATTCAGCTTTAGTTGTTCATGGAGGGCGGCCCACTAGGGCATGAATTAATTTGGGCTCATTCTTTTCTGCCTTTTCTTAGCCTTCGAAAATCTAGGTGGCTTTACTAAGCATTCCTTTTTTGGAATGAATTCTAAGAAGAGTGGGTCCATTAGTGGAGAAAGATCGATTGGCTAATCCTAACCCATTAAACCTTCAAGCTTCAACAAATGCTGGAGGAGGTCGTGCTTCTTAGATTTAACGAGCTCACGCCAGTCATCGAGAAGCTTCAATAACATAGTGGTCAACTCATTGCGCCACTGCTCGTGATGGTCACTCCATTTGCTATTACTTTTAAGAGTATCCATTAAAGCAAGAATTTTTGTTCTCGAAGAGTTGCTCTCCTAGATTATTGCAACAATTTCTCTGTCGTACAATGAATTATCTCTGGTAAAAGTGTATGGTGCTATAGAATTTGATTTTGATTCCTCAATTAAATGCTTCTCATTCTCATTTAATTAGGACCGTGTTGATATAAAGACTTGTGATTTAAGTTCATTAGGTAATGGTTCAACTACTTATATCATTCCTTGAGAGTCGCAAATAGCACTAATTTGCAAGTTACATCTTTACTCGTCTATTATGGGTTCATACTGTATCTTAAGTTTTATTTCCCCGAGAATCTTATTAAAAATCATTTATGAGCTTGTTTGAGGGTTGACATTATTTCTTTACCAGTTTTCTCCTTCAATTTTTATTTACTTCGCCTTCCTTGCAATGTCTACGATCCTCAATGTTCACTTTGAGAACGTCTTGGTTTAGAGCGTATCTTAGAAGAGTGAGCTGAGGTACTTAGATAGTGATTCTTCTGGACTTTTGTAAATCCTCTGGATGACTTCTATCATCCTACTTTATACCTGGCTAATAAATGAGCGACACTCTGGTTTCAATACACAATTTCTTGTATGTTTAAAGAACCGATTTTTCTAAAACAGACGACTCCTTATGTACTTTTTACAGCAAACATGGCTCTTCAAGTCCTCTAATGGAATTCTAGATTCCCTTGATTTTGAAATGGCATAGAGACCGTATGTTACATAATGCATTTAATCTCTCTAAGCTTGTTTCTCTTTAAGCTCTGCTCCTTTAGTAATTTTATTGTAAGTTTATAGTACTTCTCCAAATGAACTTGATCCCGAGTAGGCTTCACGTATTTTTAAAGTAGCTCTTTGTCTTTCTATTACTATTTTGCAAGTTTCTTATATTTACTTATAGCTGTTAAATTATTGTGTGTGTAGTTATTGTTGAATAGTTATTTATTGAATTGTTTAATTTGTTCTTTTGAGATTTCGTTAATTTCTAAGAGTATTTGGTCTTAATCTTGCTACGATGATTATTGGTTTAAGGGAGCTGTCACTCCCTCATCCAACCTATCTGAGCAAGTGCCATGGCTGAACTAACCTATACTTTGATATTTTTCTTGAATATCGTTTGTTCTTTTCTATGATTAAGGTCTTAAAGCTTCATCTTCTAAAATCATCTCATTGTCTTTTTAAGTTGAATTACTAAAACCAAGTCTTGTAGTTAAATTGGCAATCGTCTGGTCTTCGTTGGTGTTCTCCTAAGCTTCTATATTAGCCTTCTTATTAGTCATTCACGGGAAGAGCTCCCTCACCATTGCCTTAAGTTCGATTTGCTCCAATAGATACTGTTCATGTTTGTGCGTGTTTTCTGAGCCAAGGATGGCTTCAACTGATTCGTAGATCTATTTTGGTAACTTGCAATAGCTGAATAAGATTTCGAGAAGACTCTTTAAGCGTTAATGGAAGACGGAGGCTGGTAGTGGGTAAATAGCTTGTGACTCTGATGCCAGTAGCGGAAGCAGTATAGAGGGTGATAACTTAACTGAAGAGGAGGACCGGCTTTTTTTTAACGATGACATCCTGTGGTCTTCAAGCAGCATCTTTAATTGAAGGGGAAGGAGAAATAAAATTTAATTTAACTTAGATATATTTAATAGATGGAGTTTTTAATAAACTAATCAAGTTGCTTTTTATTTTTATACCACCCCCCTGTAGTAGTAGTAGTAGTAGTAGTATTGTGATTTATTAAAAAGCAACTTACTAAAAGTTATAATAATTATGAGATTTTATAATAATTAAATTTTAATTTAGTCAATCTCCTATTCTAACAGCTATTTTTCTTTTACATAAAAATTATTTGATTTTTGGCTTCAATTAATGTAAATGTTTTATATTATTAATAAAATAACAAACAATATCAAGAAATAATTCTCTTAAGAAATACAAACTGAAAATAATTATGAAATTATCATTTTAATCTTTAGTAATAGAATAAAAAATGAATGAAAAATGTTCAATTTTTATATCAAACATTTCCCTAATACATAGAATAAAATAACTATAATTATTAATAAAAGAATGTAAAAAATAGGGGAAATAAATAATAATTACTAATCTATTTAATACATTTTAATTATATCTATAATTAAGTATGAGCAACTACACGAAATTATGAATAGCACTGCAACTGGTACAGGAACCAATAGTCATCAGACTCAAGCATCCACCTCCTCGTTCAGCCTCTCTCAAAATGAATAATAATGCACATTCAACACTCATGTTTATGTTTCACCCTCGAGAAATGTTTACTATGGAGATATTAAACCACTTAATTAAAGCGGAAACGTGGAGGCAGTTTACTAAAACTCCTTTGCTGTCTTGTGGTATTCTCTATAGGAATGCTACTGTAGCTGCAGAGACTTCCTCTGATCCTATAAATACTAATTCAATATTACATCTAACAATAACATTCAAAGTGAAATAAAAGTGCCCTAACTAACTCAGTATTACAGCACATTAATTTGATCAAAAATATGCAGATTATGAATCATGCTTACTTACGAATTTTTTACTCATAGTACTAAACTAATTTTCCAAACTATCAATAAAATCGAAACTGATTCTTGTACATCTAATTCTTCTTGATATATTTATTTCATGTATATTTTACTAATTCAATCTCTTTATTCACTCAAAAATTATGCTTTTACTTATTTTGATATTTTCCTGGGAATCATTAGTTTTTATGTGAGTGTGATTATAGTTTATTAAAGTATGAGTTTATAATACATTTTATAAATACACTTTAGTATGTCATTTCAATAACTTTCAAAATATAATCTGATTAAAAAACCTAAATTTATAAGTGATTAGTTTAAACAAGAACTGTATGGATATAGTATATTTATTTTGTATATTGGGTACTTTACTAACCTACTTATGTGCAAATATTACTTACATTATATTTAAAATCATCTTTCTGCACTTATGTATTATAGAGATTTATATTACCATATATTTCTTTAAAAACCGTTTATTTTTTTATCTTTGAAATAATAAATTTATTTAGTTTTACTTTAATTACAAAAATTTTTTGAATTTCAAAAATTCATGCATAATATTATATTAAATAAGATTTTTTCAGTTATTTATGATTATTTTTATATATTTATAAATAAAGAAAATTATCTAACTAACAGTATATTGATCCTTTGAGTGTCATTTTTATAATAAAAAAACATATGTTTTATGAGTTTAATTAAAAACTTAGATATTGTTAAAACTAAGTTTGATGTTCTCAACGACATTAAAAATTGAGTAATTATCAAAATGATATAGTATAATGATTGGGAGTGGTCAATATGGAGTTGGTATAGTTATATAACTTAAGATAAATTCTAGTAATACTTTAGGACTTATAATAAAAAAACAATATTTTCTGGCACAATGCGAGAATCCTTGATAACTTTTCATGTTTAGGGTATTAAATGTTCCAAATCTATTATTTTCACAAGTCCTCAGACCCAAAGGGGTTCGAAAGTGACCAACCAGTTGGCCATGATATTAAGGCTTAAAGAGGACTTTCCAAAGTCTACTTCTGTGGAATAAGATCATCTATGGATCAATGCAGGGTGAGTTAGAATAGTTAGAAGGTTGAAGAACGTATATTTTTACTATATATAACCTTAATTTCTCATCATAAAACCTAGCATCATTATTGCCGTTACTATTGTTGATAGTTGTTATATGTTATAATATCTTTCATTTGCTCTTTCTACTGTATACAATTTTATAATCCAAGTTTTAATCCTTGATTTCTTTAAATTTTCTTTTGAATTCTCCTTATTTAACTACTTCTTAAATATTCATTTAGTTATATTTCTATATCAATAATATACTCATCACTTTTCATTACCAATTTATTAAAAGTTAATATATTTTTATCTTATTAATTTTTAAATGTTTAAAATGTTTAAAAAATGTTTTATTTAACCATATTTGCTTTCTAACAATATTTTTTTTTAAAAAATATAAAAATAGTTTTAATTATGATTTATAAATTCGCTTTAATTAATCTAAATTTGACATTAAATACTGTTTTCTATTTATTATAATAATTTTTGATTTTTTTAAAAAATTAATTAATTTACATATTTTCATTAATTTATATAAATGTATATATTTTATTAGAAACAACAGACTTATTCATTATTTTATGAATCTTTTTTTATCATTATATTAAATGTTTATTTAATTTATAATCAATCTCTTGAAATATTTGAAATTCAAATAACTAATTTTTTACTTTCAAGTTTTTTAATCATAAATTATTATTAATATCTAATATACTTTTTTAAAAAAATTTAATACATAAAAATTTATATTTTATTAAAAAATCTGCCCTCATCTATAGAAATACAAAAGATGATTATATAGATGTAACCATAACCTTGACTGTTATTTCTTTGTTTATTTTTTATCATCTCTTATCCTATATTTATTTCAATTTTTAGGATGAAGAGGACTGAATAAATTATTATTTTAGTTGAAGTAGATTATGGTGATTTATCAAATGTTGTAGTTAAAGAATACTTTTTATATCTTTTAATCCAATTTTATATGAACAATTTTGTTTAATATGTTATTGTTTTAACCTAAGAAGAAGGGTTCTATTATCAACTCAATAAGCGGTTCTCCTTCGTCCTTTTATTATTTTGTCAGACTTGTTAACCATTTGCTTAGAATTATGCACTTAAGTTACTCATTTATTGCTTGTTCAATCTTCACAAATATTAATTCTTGTCGTTATTGATAGAGCAGTATCATCTATAGTTATTTATCTCTTCTCAAACTTATCCTTGAAATTATAGTACTAACCATTCTTAATCTTTCCAGCTTAGAGAACCTATCTCCTCTTCCTTTATATAATATCCTTGTCTTTGAATATATTTTTTAAATAATTTTGTAGCTCAATTTCAATCGCTAAACTGCATTTCTTCTATACTTTTTTGCAAGTTCCATTAGTTTTCTGATATCTGGTTCAATATAATCAAATCTTTTTGTTTCCAGTTCAATCTCCTTCTAGTCATATCTTGCGTTTTCTGACCTTAAAGGCCTTTTTAAAATCCACTTTTGCTATTTATGTATTTATCATCATGCAGTCTCATCAAGACTTTCTCCAGCATTTTAGTCTTAATGCTAGTTCATCAAACAAATACAACCACGATGTTAATTAACGATGCTTCCCATCAAATTTAACATCAATAATATCTTCTTATTATTGTGACATATCACCTTTGAGGTGTCTACAAGATTCTTCGAATTGAATCATGTTTAAATATGCAATACTCTTGGATCATTCTAACTATATTACTCTACCTAACTCATAGCTTAACTTTAATTTCATACCCTCGTATATAAATGTTGATGATTTATTACTAATGGTAAAAAATAACTTAAAATATAGCCATCATTTCCTAATCCATTTCAATTTTGAGAAGCTCCTAGCAGGATATTTTAAAGTGTCTTCAAAGAGTTATTAATTGATACAAAATGATCGTATATATATATAAAACCCCCAATTTTTTTTAAATATAAGTTTTTAAAAAAGTTAGTTTAAATTTAAATTATTAATTAATTATTATAAATATTTGGTAGCTTTTCAATTATTACAATAAGTACTTATATATAGATATAGGGGGTCTTCACAAAACAGAAAGCTACCAAACCTAAAAGGTCTGTATTTAAACATTTTAATAACATTAATCATTTTTAAGTTTTATTCCTAACTATATCTCTAGCTATACTCCATGCATGATCCCTATTAATTATCCCTTGGTGACTATTCGCAATACGTAGACTAGCCATTGGTGTAGCTGTCGCCATCTGTGTTTACCCCTGGGGTGGAGAATGACCAGTAGCAGGACCCATTGATGAGCTGGCAGGGGCTGGCCCTCAAGTTGACATGCTTGCTAGAGAACATCAGACATCAAGACCACAACACGAAGAGCATCTTAGGCCTAATGTCGACCCTCTACGACCCCCACACCATCTACTGTCACCAGGACCGCATCCAGCAGGCCGTGGAGTGCCACCTGGCAAGGAGACGGCTGACATTGGCGTTGAGGACACCCAGCAAGAAGGGAGAGGAGGCCAATGGAGACTATAAGATTTAGGAAGAAGTCTAATACTAATCACTTACTACATAGGACGCGCCTAAGGCAAGAAATGGGGGCCCTATCTAGTACATTGTCAACAAGCAGCGACAGCTATCCACGATTGGTCAACATCTGTTCACATCATCTCAATTAGGATTCACCCAAACTGGTCACTCATCCTCAGTGGTGCCCTTCTACGATTGTGCAGATCATTTCTAAAGCTGCAGACTGAAGATTCCCTGGCAAGCCTAACGGCTAGCTATAAGAATGCTTACGATTTCCTCTAAACAGAAATGGAATCTACCAAAGGCATCCCGCCGCACACATGGGGAAGAGAATTGGCCATTTGAGAAAGTGGAGAAGCCTGGAGGGATTTACAGATATATTTTCTAGTAGATCATCATCATTGTTCCATCTGCCAAGGTAATGGGTCTCAGGGCGCTCGCTCAATGCCATGGGATGATGGTTCCTCCGAATAAAGATGCTCACTTATCTCTGCCCCTCTGACTCTTGTCTAAGTCGAGGACTCCATCTCCGTAGATACAAGAATGGAGAATCGAGTGGTGCCCTGGCCGCCTCCCAGTCGAAGATCTTCCCGTGACTCCCCCTGCAATACTGGTTCGACAAAAATGCCGAGATGCCCAATGTGGAGTCCAGCCTCCAGCCGATGAATAAGTCAAGAGGATAAACTCGTGAATAGTGGTGTTATTGAGGAGGGAGAGCCAGAGAAGCGCGAGAGAAGAGACTATGACGATGGCAACTACAGAAGAGGATGAGGGCTGGCTGCGGAGGGTACAGTAGCGGCAGAGATGGCTTCAGAGGATGACACGAGGATGGCAGATGCCTTGGGGGTAGACCAAAAAAAGATAGATCTGAATAATAAGAATACAGTGGAGAGACCAGCAATGGAGGAATCCATGAGGAAGAGGAGGAGCTCTGAAAGATTATGATGACAAAAAAGCATAGGAGGTTGTATGACTTAGCTGATAAGTCAAACCAAAAGAAAAAGATTTTGCTGCTAAGCTCAAGGAGAAGTCAAAGAATATAAAAATCAAAAGCACATAAATAAACTGCTAAAAATATACAGCAATACACAAAACAAAGTGAATGAGGTAAAAAACTAATATTAAATATACACTGATTTTGCATATATAAATAATTTGGTTTTGCATTTAATTTTCTTCGTAACTAATTTTTACATTATTTTATACTAAAATTAATTATGCCAAAATATATAGACATTAGAGATAAGTACATTAGATACTAGTTTGAATTTCATGTTTGTAGTTCCTCTTTGCTGTATATGAATTAAGCGCTTGAAGAATAGATGTTTTTAAATGTTTTATAGAACGTACTATTAATAGAATGATCTTTATCTTACAGTATATTTTTATATTTAAATACTAAAAGTCAGGATATTTTAATCATTTAATTCCATTAAGTTGAAAGTGTCATTAAAAGAGCATATATTAAAAACCATAAAACATAAAACTTTGGCTTCAATCATTTAATTAAACATTTTTTATTAATCACAAAACTATTCAACCGCAAATATACTATTTTATAAATAATCTTCCAATTTAAGACACAACTTACAATTCCCTTCCTATAAAGTGCTATACATCTCGCTATCAGTTCCTTAACTATGATTATAATTACACTCATAACATTAAAACTATTGTGTAGAGTAATGCTTATTACAAGTCTATTAATCTCACTTTGTAATAGGTTTGAGTTGAGATCACTTCTATAAATATAATAATATATTTTTAATTATTATTTTTATTAATTTATACTTATAAATTACAACTATGCTTTTATTTTTTATAATTTTAAGTTTTTACCATTAATAATATCGACTCAAAGAGTTATATCCCAAAAATTCTTTTACTAGCTTCAGTTTAAGATGTCCATGTTCACTATATCCCCATTGAATATGCTTATATATGTCTGACAGTTTAAGCTTTTTAATGAGTTTATCTTCAATTGCTAGTTAATAATAATGTTTACTGCAAGCTAGGAAGTATTTTATTTTGTTATTATTGATAAAATACGTAAAAATAGGAAATCTGAGAAATAAAATAAATCAATAATAATAACCAATAATCAAAAAGCATTAAGTTGTTGCCGTGCATTTTACTAAAAATTTTGATCGTTATAGTGTTCAGCATCATAATATAAACCCCAATTTTTTCTTGAACAACTAAGACTTGATTTTAATGTTTGGGAGGAATTCGATGATTTACATGATCGTTTGACACAGTCAATTGGCGTTGATCAGGCATGGTCACTTCGTGTCGATTCGTCGTCGATAGGCTTGAGTTGAGGCCAATCAGCAATCCATTCTCATCTTCTAGATCTTAAAATCTATTGCTCCATCCTTGATCCATCGGTGCCATCATTGGTAGCTCAAGCAGTTGGGCCACGTTGGTGTATTGGTGGACTTGACCTCTGCAATG
>ARYC01005696.1:0-42142 GCA_000711775.1 Oxytricha trifallax | reverse complement strand
AGTGGGATAACTATATTCATACCTGGTATAGCATTAATACTTCTTAAAAGTCTTAAGACTCTCAAAACTATTAAGGATTTTAGCCTAACTGATCCAGGCAATATTTCGAGAATTCTTTATAAAACGTTTACGTATTTCTATTATTAGAAGTTACCCTGAAACAACAACTGCAAAATCGATAAGATTCCATCCAACTCTGAGATATGCCTTCCTGTGTATTACGAATCCATTTGCCGCAATTTTAAGTGCACATTCGAGAGAGAAAATTATAGTGAAAAAGAGTCCTAAACTATCCATAAATTAGTTCCATTACAAACTTGAGTCTATATCATTGTAGTCATAAAAGACTAAAGAAGCTGAATTCATCAAAATCATTAAAAGCATGAATGCTTAAAACTACCAATGAACATTTTGAGCTTACTTCCAGTCCACAAGACAGACAACAGCATATCTAATTGGATTATTTGCACTGAAAATATACAGAGATCTTTTATCAAAGAAACTCCTTTTTTAATGAAATTTAAACACACAGCTGATTTCTTGAGAATTACTACTTTTTTATGTTTCTGAAAAAATGCCTTCAAGTTGTATTTTAAAAATGTTGTTATAATTTTGAACTTAGTAATCTATTTCTAAACTATCTTCAGCTTTAACTGGTGTTCCTTGAGCTAAGATTACATTATGACTTGCAATATATGGCTCAGTGCTTGAATTTTCTTCTCGTTAACAGAAGGAAGATACCCTTGAAGATGACTTATACAGAAATACTTGAGACTGTTTGGGACACTGCGCTAAAAGAGATTTGAATTGGAGAAATTAGAAATAAAAGAATTGCTTTGGAAATTAACTAGTTAAACTGCCTCCATGTTTTTAATAAAAAAAGTGTGAGTAGATATAAATAATAACTTTAAGCTAATTTAAATAGAAGGAAATTAACATTAATGGGTTATAAATTGATCTGAAAGTATATGTAATTAGTGGCTGTTATATATTTAAATAATCAACATTATATTTTTATTTTGCATTTTCCCCATTTTGAATGTATTTTATTAATACGTTTAAATTGCATCTCCAATCCTTGAACGTCTAATGAAATGAAATTTGTAAAAAGTTACCTCATTATTGCCTACTTATTATAACTGATTCTTTTTTTATTTTTATTATTTTTATTTTATATTTTCTTATCATTTTTATTTACTTTATTACTATTTATAAATTGTTTGAAATTTTAAATCTTAAATTGAGAGATAGAGATAGATAATCGCTAAAGGCAAGTGAAATTAAAAATCTAGAAATCAAAAATTCTAGACTTAATATATAATCTATTTATTGCTATTACTACTATTAAATATAATATACCTTAAATTAGTTAGTTAGGTATAAACATTAGGTTTTCAAAGATCTTTGCTGGTACACTGAAGACTGCTAGTTCTGTCCCTGCCTGCAACTAGGGTGTTCTCCAGGGCGGCATATCCCGCGACTCCAATGTGAAAGGTAGTCTGATTTTTTATTTTATTTGTTGTTGTTGTCCTTGTCGTATGTTTTCCAGATGTCGTCGATGCACTTTCAATGATGGAGTTTTGAGTAGTTTTCTTGAATTCGTAGGCATCGAGATCCTTGGAGTTGTCGTCATCAGCAATCCACCTAGTAGATATAGAACTAGGCTCTTCGGCGACAGCTTCTGTTTTTGCAGTAATAGTAATACTGGCTTGTTCCTGGGGCCACTTCCCTCGCCCTCAACTACATCAGCTTTCTTTTTTTATTTTTGGTCCAGCTTCCCTCTTTAGTAGTAATAGTAATTAATAGATTTAATCTTAAATTTATTTATATAATTTATTTTATATATAGCAATTGTCATATATATTTATAATAATACCAGATTTGTAAGTATATTTTCTTGTTTGTAACTCTGAAGTAATCGATTGTGAATGGCTTGAAGGAATCTGTGAGTTATCAATAAATTGAAGTTATTAGTCGCTCATTAATATACAATTGCTTTAAAAGGTAAAAGAATATATAGTTATTTCTTTTTTTATTAATATCCAGGCTTTAAAATAGTGGAGGACTGGCTACATCACAGATTAAAGATAGCATTAAAAACTTTAAACCTTTTTTGGCATTTGAGATTAATTTAAGTTTTTTTGGATAATTTATCTTTATAATATTACTTAATCAAGATAATTCTTTTATAGAAATAAAAAATTACTCATTTTATTCATATATTAAAAA
Organism: Oxytricha trifallax; assembly: GCA_000711775.1. Classification (NCBI taxonomy): domain Eukaryota; phylum Ciliophora; class Spirotrichea; order Sporadotrichida; family Oxytrichidae; genus Oxytricha; species Oxytricha trifallax. The sequence goes on along the minus strand of ARYC01005696.1, from coordinate 39,913 downwards.
TTACTGATAAAAACTTTTCATTTTTAATTTTAATTCATCTCATTCAGCCAAGTTCATCATACATTTTTATGAAAATAATTTTGTCATTTCTTTATTAATAAGTTATATTTCTAAGCTATAAATAAATTTAATCATTTACAATCTTCTTTCTACCTAATTTAAGTTTATGCAACCTTTTATAAAGAAATAAAGGTTGCATCTGTTATTGAAGTAGAATAAATGAAATTAAAACAATTCCTTTAAATTATATAGATACGAAGAATATAATGATAAAAAGGATAAAATATATAATATAAAATAGAGCAAGATAGCATTTATTTGATTTAAAAAAAAAGATCCCCCAAAAAACACATTTTCCAAATCATTAAATTTTTAACGAAATCTGAAATTTATTTCCGCACATTAATTCATGACCCAAAAACCCCCAAAAAAACCAAAAATTTTTAAGTGCGAAAATAATATTCGGATTTCGTAAGAAAATTTAACGATTTGGAAAATTTTTTTCTGGGGGGTTAAAATAGTAAAGTTTTTAAAATATTGAGCATCCTTCAAACATTACAATATTTTTTGCAATTAAGAAATAGACGATGAAAACTATGGAATTAATATCATCATTAACAATAAACAAATTCTATAGAAATTTGAATGAATTGATTAACATTCAATAGAAAATCTTGCCATATCTTCTATAAAAGTATTAAGAAATATTGAGAACTATTATTGACCCAATTAGTTATTAGAAAAAAAATTAGATTTTATAAAATTATAAATACTCTAATTAGTAAGAAATTAATTAAATATAGTGGCTCATTAAAATAGAATAAACAATATTATGTTTTGTTTTTTAATCAACTTTAAGCTTTATAACATTAGATAGGTAGATGAAACTAGACAACAATTATTGAAGTAATAAATTTGTTTTTAAGATATATGTTTCACTTGATATTCTATTAAGATAATTTTAATAAAAATTATAATTTAAAAGACCTCTCCAAGTTTCATATTCCTCAAATATTTATTATTTATATAATTTTTAAACAGCTTTAATTTACTTTTCGAAATTCATATTTGAGATTTCTGCGAATTAGAAACTTTTAATTTTATGAAAGATAAATCTTATGATTTTACTCAAAATTTTTAATGATTCCTAATCCTCCCAGTTAAACATGTTATTTTGAAAATTTTAATAATAAGTAAGTTACTGGTTCTTATAATGAATTAAACATAGTATCTGAAATTTAATTATGTTGATACCTTACTATTTTTTATCAAGCAGCTTTCATATTATTTTAATTTTATATTATAAATACAATTAATAGCACTAATTATTAAACAATGAAATGAGAAGTTTATTAAATTATTATTTTCAGACATGTAAAACTTCATATATTTATTAGATACTTAGAAATAACCACAAGTAAAAGTATTCAAATGCCTTAAGAATATTTATATATTATAATTGTTTATATGCAATTTACTAAAAAATGGAATCGTAAGAATTAGGGGAGTTTGAATATTTTAAATATAAAAATCAAGTGAAATATAATAATAATTTACATTCAAAGGTAAATACAAGAAGTATCGTATCAGTCTCATGCAGAAAACAATTAGTGAGCGCTGTGACTGCATTTAAAAAGAATCCATGTTTCATTCTGTTTTATCGAAATCTAGCTAATAGTTACCTCTTGATCTCGGAGCTATTAGATATCTCGATTATTAATCTTCCTTAATTATGAGTTAATAATATAAAATAGGAAATTTTTAACTTTTATTAATATAATGATCTAAAATGAACTTGTTCAAAATTGAGAGGGTTAACATTATTTATAATTTGTAAATTAAATTTTATGTTTCTTATTTATTTTAATACTCTTATTGCAGTATGGTACGATAGTGGCTGTGGTAAACAAGACTTTAGTAGAGAACCCCAAGAGACAACAGTGGGAGAATTTATACATGAAGATTGAGATGTGTACTATAGTTACTTAAGTAACTCACAATTGTTTGCTATTTTGAATTTTCCTTTAAATTAATAAGTATTCGTACTTTAATGAATAGAGTTTTATTTTTATGTATTTTTAATTTTTATTTATATTTAAAATTTCGTTCGAGAAACGGCTAGCGATTTCACTCATTTTAGATTCTTCCTCTTCCATTTTTCTACGTTTTATTTTTGATATCATCTGTGATATCGCCTATAAGAACGATATTTTAAATAATGGGCAAACTCTAAAATTTTATAAGTAAAAATGGAAATTTGAGATCAGTGATATCTTATATTCTTATTTAGTAATTCTTCATATAATTATTACTAACTGCGTAATCATAGTAGATTTTATCACTCTTAAGCTCATTTATAAATACAAACGTAACTTTTGTCATGACTATCCCATTTGCGTAATTTTAGCATTATTCGATAGGACGTCATAAGCAGATTGATCTGTTGCCACTTTTACAATCATATATCGGATCAATAAGATTTAGTATTTTTTAGTAAATTTTTTGCTATAAAATTACCGGTATTGCAATAATTTACGAATATCAAATTACTAATGTTAAATTATTTACAATGATAATTTAATCAGATCATATTCAGTAATCTATGAAGAAAATCAGGATGTAAAGGACAGTATTCTTCTTAATTCCTAAATAAAACTATATGAAATTCCTTTTAGAGATTTCACTTGCCTCAATCCCTAATTTTTGGAAGTTTCCGCAAAAGCACCACTGGCATATATGAAGATTCCTTTTTTATAATATTTTTTATTTCAATGAATGAAATTATTTTAATAGAATCTAATGTGACACAAATAGCCTTACTGAATTCAGTAAGAAAAAATTAAGTATAAATTTTTCCTATTTTCCTTATGCAATTTGTGTTCAAGATATTGCCATCAGAGGCAACTATTAGACCTTTTAATTATTCAAAAATTTTGTCTTGAATTATTAAAAAATTTGGAAAAAAGCAACTTGAATAAAAACCTCCTGCGCCATCAAACCATTGAATAATAACTTTCAAGAAAATAATAATTTTTTCTCTATTTATTTTCGCTTTCATGGAAGCAATCTTGGAAAGTGTACTCATAATCATACAGCTCTGAGTCAAGGAGTGTAGATTAAATAGTAGTAACACCTCCTAATTTTCAACTGCTTCTTTTAAGTATTCATTTCCATTCTCAATAACCTCAATCACTTGGAGTCTTAATCCTCTGTATTACCCTTAATGACTTGCCTCAATTTTACTAATCCATGAATGTGTTAATCTTTTTAATATTTTTGCGAGTTTCAGGTCTTGTACTATTGTAGACGATAATTCAACCATTCTGATTTTTCTTGAGGTGCACAATGCCTCGTTATTAGTAGACTTTGATATCCAAAGGCTTAGGACTTTTGTTTATCAAGAATCTTTCGGTTTCATCCTACCCCACTCAGGTATCAATTTGATTTTAGAAATTATGATTTAAGTCTAATAATTGCTATAATTTAATTGATATAAGCCAGCATTTTCTCTTTTTACTTTTACTTCAAACGTCTTTTATTATATCACCTAATATAGCATGATAAAATAAAAAAGAAAGTAATGAGGATAATGAAAAACAACAACAATCACACAGAGGTAATCTTCAATTTTAAGCTATCTTGAAAATAAAGCACTGGAAAGAAGAGATTTAGATAAATTGGTTAAATGTTGACAGGAATATTAATTGTTTATAATTAAATAATAGGTATAAAGACTTGTCTCTAAAATATAAATATCACTTATATTATTCTAGGAGATGCAACTATACGGAAATTAATTCATCTTATTAAATAATAATCCTTGGGAAATATAATGTAAAAATATTAAAGAAACTCAATTTTTTATTTTTATTAACATTATTATATTTTCATTTATTTTTTGGAGTTTAAATGTTAAAATTTACCTCATAAAATCAATTATAAAAAAGAATATATGCCTTTTATAATTCAATTTTATACTCTTTAATTTTAATTTATTATAAAAGCTCTTTATTGTATTTAATAGAAATTTGATGGTTAATTCAATTAATCAATAATGAGCAACAATATCGAAAGAAAGTTATATTGATTTTTTAAATTATTGTCTTTTATAATATAAACTTATACTCTATGATAAATTAAATTTATAATAATTTAATTTAATCGATTATTCTGACATTTTCAATTTAATTATTTTTAAACTTACCTATTTATAAATTTTATAAAATCAAGAAACATATTAAATTTTATAGTAAATTAAAAATATTGGATCTTATCTATTTAATATGTTTCCTCAGTAAGTTTAATAAAAGTAATTGCCGTAAATATTATCCTCATTACAAAAGCTAATATTTAATTGATAAAACTGTCAATATAAACGAAATAAAAATTTCTAAAATAAGAGGCAAACGAAAAAGGAATAAATTTCATAATAAAACTCTATTTTAAAGCAAAATAACTAATGTGTCTAGTTTTATGAAAAAAATAATATTTTTTACTTAAAAACTAGTATTCAATAATTAATTGAATAATTAAAATTCAAAATAAAATAACAAACACAGAATGGGTATACTAAACGCACCAGACAGAGATCTGATATATTCCCTAGCCGAAAACAAAAAATACACTCAGCTAGCTCACCTAATAACAAAAATTATCAGAAACAACGAAGATCAGAGGGGGCTATACATCTTGGAAGCCATAACCTTCATTATCAAAAGAATCATCAGGAAAGGTCATGAACACATCAATCAGTACTAAATAGAGCTAAACAAGCTATAGTACCTACCTGAGAATGACGAATCGAACCTCCAACTTTGGATCATGTAAACCTATTAGTTGCTCAGACTACTTAGAGTAAACAACAAGTTTATTAAACTAAAAACTCAAAAAACCAACGAGCTTCAATTCGAAAGAGCCCTAGAAGCTGAAGAATCATCAGCACCAGCGCCACATCCACCTTTAAAAGGCCTTACATAATAGATAAGAAAATCAGAGGATCCACCTCTCAACATACAAAGTTAACCCTTCTATCCAGACAAAAACTGTATTTTTGAACCTTCAAATAAAATTGAAAAGAAAATTATCTATGACAAAGATGATTCCAGCTGGAGTGATGAAAGCAAGTAAATCTACAGCGATGAGTCTTACAGCGATGACTCTAGTGAACAAACCGTACTTAAGTCAGAACATCACTCCTAAAATTCAGAGGCTCCATCAAAAGGGGCTAGGTAGTACTACAAGGAAATACTTAATTTAAGTGATGACGCACTTGATGAAATTTTAAAAATTAATCATGAAGCACTTAAAAATAATAAAAATAATTAGTACTAAATACCAAAAAATTAATTAAGAGTTTAGGATCCAACTATTAATTAATAATAATTAATATTAAAAGAAGACCAACTACATATGTAGTAACAAATTACTAAAGCTGAACTCTAGGAAAGGCTAGACAATAGAGAAGCATGTATCTCACTTTGGACTCAATGTGCAAGAACATAACAATTCAAAACCATTGAATTATTCGCGAAATCCCTAGTAGTCTTCTCCCCACTCGATAAAACCACAGCAGAAGCAGTCTTCGCCCAAAATGCAGCAACGCTTTAAGCCTCAGTCTTTGTCAACTAAGGGATGTAAATCAACCTAGAAAAAGCAGAGATGTTAAGACACTTTGCAGTGATTATTTTAAAGAATTCAGAAGCCAACCTAAAAAGTTATATATACATTAATTACCAAACTGAGGAGTTCACCAAAAGAGTGAAAATTCACATCAAATGCCTTTAAAAGCATGCATACTTCATAAAATCGGACTTAGTCCAACTCCTCACTACTAAACTCAAAAAACAAATTTCCCTCAAAGAAATAAGTTTCTCCATGAGAATCTAAGCCCTAGACAACAAACTTAGATTCAGGGAAAAAGGGGATATTATCCAAATCCTAGACTCAAAGAAACAAAAGAAACAGAGAAACAACAGACCTTCTAAGAGAAGATAGGGAAACAACAAAAGAAAACAAAACAGAAAAATGGGAAGAAGATGAAAACACTTAGTATACCTTGAACAGAATGTTCTAAACTTAATTATAAAGGGCTTGTCCCTTAAATAGTGATAACCACTATATTCATCCGGGGGGCCTTGAGCCCCCGATGAGGATAATTATTATTATTATTATTATTATTAATAATAATTAATTGATGTTATGTGAAACATTAATGAATGTTTCTACTGTATAATATAGCAATATATATCAACATTATACCAAATTAAATTTGATGCATTCGAAGTAAGATATTGGATTTTGATTATATGCAGCGCTTTAATATTGTTGTTATTACTTATAATCAATGAAGATATATGTTATTCTCATTTTTCTTATTTCTGAATAATCTATAGCATTATTAAAAATAGTGAAACTTAATGCAATCCTAAATCATTTAAACTACAAATTTTACATATTCAAATTTTTATAATACTAAGGTTGAAATGACTAAAATATTATATTTGAATTTGTTATGCAATTTAATACAACAATTTTTTAGCGTGATAGTACCCCTTCTTAGAGCAATAATTTTCAGTTATTTTGCTGTTCAAAACATAGCAATAAAAAATGCATAAATTTCAATTATCCTCGAGAAATAGCTCCATTAATTTTGCAAGATTATAAATCAATAAATTGATTAATAATTTCAATTAATCCTACAAAGTTATAACTTAACCTTTTTTATCTTGTTGAAGGATGTGGGTCATAATGAGATGAGTATCAATGTCATTATTATTACCAGCCATTAGCTTTTATTAATATTCTTTACAAGTAAAAATTACAATTAACTTCTTTTATTGCTTTATTTATTTGGATTTGTTTATTTGAGTTTTCTTGTGAGAAGACTAATTACTTATTTAAATATATAAATTAATTAAAAAAAAGAAACAAAAAAATTAAGGGAATTTGATTGAGACTCAACAACAACTGAGGATTGAAAGTATACTATTATCATAATTTATATTTAAATAAATAATTTAAATAGGCTAAAAAGTAGAGAATATTTTTAATATTCAAACAAAGAGCTCTCATTATTGATAAAATACAAAACAATTGGAAAATATATTAATCTTAAGAAATACAAACTGCCAATAATTACATATATAAATTAAATCATAAGTGTCAGTGATAAAAACGGAAAAATAGAGAGAATTCTATGATTATTAGTTTTTATAATGTATGAGTGAATAATTATGGTATTATTTATTTAATTTATTTTTGACTTTTCTAAAATCATTCTATTCTTTCGAAGCAAGACAAGTAGTTAGGTAATTTAAGGTATCGGAGGCAATTTACTGTATTCGTATTTTTTGTGAATGAATACAAGATATCTGGGTTCGCTGATTAAAATCGTAAAAACTTTAATTGACTTGAAAATGTAGGTATTACTTTACTTTCACTAATGACAAATAAATTTAAAGTATTTTTTAGTAATTTTTAATGAGATTTATTAACTTACCATCTTGTTTTATTATCAAAATACGTTGTTAATTTAGAGAGGTTTTGAGCATTTATTGAAAAGTTATCTCCCATTTATGCATTTATCTAATTAAATATAAATACATTACGTTGCTTTATTTGATTTAAATAATTTTTCATATTTTAAAGATAAATGATCGATATACATAAACTCACAACAAAATAACTAAATAATATAATATCAATATTTAAATTTCCTCCATTAAGCTGGATAACAGTTGTAGCTTTTATTTTTTCAACCATAGAAAAGAGAAGTTGAATGATTGATTTAAAGGACTGAATTACTAACGAAGAAAAAGAATAGCCAATGGAGATATTTAAATATAAGTAATTAGAGGAGCCTAGGAATCAATAAAACTAAATTTATGCTTAAAATATATGAAAGTGACTAAATCAAGATTCAATCAATATTTATGTAATAAGGGATAAATAGGATTAATGACACAATATCTTTCGGTTCAAAGGGACCAAGCTTCAAAGATTATCGGGATTAATAGAATCAGAACATTTCACAGATGCGGTTGATTATGAATAGTAAAATGCAAGTACTCAATAATGGTAAATTCCCTATAAAAGTAATTAAAAATATTTAAATATCAATATATTGAGTCGACAATTATGAACAATTCTACCATGTGTAATCACTGTATACACTCCTTTTCACTGTATTACGGAGTAAATAAATTTCATGACAGGAGTCTAACAAAAATAATATATTCCTGAATATATTATTAATCAAGAATAATTTTGATGGGTGATTTCAATTTTTACATTGATGAGTCAAGCAAAAGACTCGACATAAGGAAGGCCAATAAGAATATATTCCGATAGAAATGGAAACTAATGCGAAGGGAAATGAATTATTATTTTCAAGAAGTAGAGTTAAATTGATTTAAAATCTAGCACTAAAACAAGCATATTTAGAATATAATTCAATGAGAGTGATATCTATTATCATATAAGTATTAATTTAAAAGGATATATGGCATCAGTAAAATGTGTTATAAAATCTCCAAAGATAATTAAATAGAATAGACATAAATGAGCTTGGATTAGCTAATTCAACTGCTGGTTCATAGATAAACTTGACAAAATGTTAAAACTCTTTAATTAAGACAAGAATAAAGCCTTAGGAAGATAGATATCAAGATTAATTGCGAAAATATAAATGATTAAAATGATATTTTAAAATAAGGATGAGATATTATTATATTCTATTCCATTAATATTAACTTCTAATAATTATTAATTTAAAATCTCCATAAATTAAAATTCTATAAGAAAAATCACTAAAATAAATGAACCACCAATATAACTCCATAAATAATTAGAAAGATCTAATTTCTCTAATTTATCAATTTTTCTTTTTTATTTACCTTTATAACTTAACTTACTCGTTTAAAGAAATTCAATATAGGATAAAATTGGTTTTGGTAGGCATCTTAGTCAATAAAATTATGATGACCTCATAAATGAATTCAAACGCAAAGTTATAAAGATGAGAGGCAATTAAAACCAAGGAAAATTGACAAGTCAAATTGCAAGGTATAAATTTCCAGCAAAGAAATTAACAAAGAATTTCAAAATATTCAATCGGTAATGAGATTATGGAAAGGAAAGCGCTTTCAAAAGTAAAATTTTTGATTTACATAATTAGTTATTCAAAAACAATAGGAGTGCAATCTTTAATTAAAAGATACGCTGTGGTACTTAAATTTCAATCGAAAAAGATGAGGAAAAAATCTTCTGCAAAATGGAATATACAGAGAATGTGTCAGAAAATACAGCTTTAATCAAACAATTGGCCCAATTGGGTCTGATTGGTAGTTCTTATTCTAGTCAGAGAAATTAATTAAAACTTTTTTTTATGAAATTGTTTGTTGTTAAACTCAGCAACAATTGCTAATTTTATAAGGTAGAGAGAATATTGTTACTAAAAATGGCTAAAGAAGTACATAAAACCAAGAATTATAGTAATGATGTATTGGTTATTGAGAAAATATGACCATAAAAATTAAAAAAAGCTTAATCATATTGTATTAACAAGAAATTACTACAGAGCTCTCAAAGAAAATAAGCACATAACAATTTAATAATGGTATCGAAAAGCATAAATTTTTTAAGGAGAAAAGGTCTCAAAAGAAAAGATTATCGCTTTGTACAATCGTGATTGATTAATTCAAGAACAACAAAATAATAAAAATTTTAAGAAGTAGTAGGTTTGGAAAAAAGTCAAACATAAACGGATAAATTGAGATTTTTTATAAAAGGAAATATAGCAAGAAATAGCCTAAGGTAGAAGATATTTAAACATTTACTTTTTATTATTTATTTACAAGATGCTATTTAATAATAGCCATAGTAATTATCATTAATTAAACCGGGAAAATTGGCAGCATTTGCAGAAAATTAGCTGTTAAATATAAAAAATTAAAGATATTTCAGAAGAGTATTAAATTTCTTAAAAAATTAAGCACACAACCTTAGACACGATAAAAATAGATATCTATTTTTAAGCGAAGCAATATATTTCCAAAAACACTGATTAAATCGAGGATATTTTCTAGGAATAGGAAGCTAAATGCTTTGGACTAAACATTTGCTCAAATACTTTTTAACTTTAATGCTACACGTAGAGAGAAATAAAATAAAAACTAAGAATTATATCAATGATTAACTAATTCTAAAATTTAACAACCTGTGATATAATAATGATGGCTCAATTAAAGGCTCTGATAATGAATGGAATTTTTGTGATTTCCAGAATTAAATGAATAATTAATAAATTACAAACACTGTTTTAACTTTAATTTTGTGAACTATATTAAAACGGCATCTCTCTCTCTTAAATTTTAAAAGATTTCGAGAATAGTGTAATGAATTTAAATAAATTAATCAATAAGAATGAATATATTAATCTAATTGTTATTTGTAATTATTTGTAAGTATATTTGATTAATAAACTCTTAATATTTAATGGTTTTTCGTTTTATCAATTCTTTTATTCTGTTTATAAATTATGATTTAGATATTAAATACATGAATTTAAGCAATTTAACAAATTAAATTTCATTTCAAATCTTCCATTAAGCATTGATTAATATATTGAGCATTCATGTAATTCTAGAATTTACAACAAGTCTATTGCAATATTTTTAAAACATACTTTCTTATGGGGTATTTTAGTTATAATAAAATTAACTTAATTAATGCAGCTAAATAAAATTACGATAAGACATCAAGCAAATAGCAAATATAGTGCTGAGGAACTTCATTTAGCTTAAGTAAACCAACACAAGCTACTTTATTCAGGAAATATCTTAGAAAAGCATAAAAATATTAGAACTAAATTTGATAAATTTGTAACAATAAAGATCAAGAAATAATAAAATAAGCAAGAGAATTTACTCTACGATAACCAAAACACACACTTTTAAGTTCGTTATTATATTAAATTCAACCAGTCAACTTACTAGCACTGTGTCTTTAATGATTGATCTAGAGTAGAATAATCGTGAATTATATCAATCATGAGAAACGATCATAATATTGACAAAATTATTTTAGACAGCAATCATTTTTTTAATTTATTGATAAAATTTGTTGCTGGGGATCCTACAAAATTCTCATAATTAACTATAATAAGCAAGTAAATTGACATGAAAAAAGTAGTTAAATCTAGATTAATTCTATTATAATTTGTTTAAGCTAGAGTATTATATATTAAGAAACGTATGGTTATTATAAACCGATGAAAATTTTGGTTTAAATGGGCTTTATTTAAAATAATGGTGTGATTGAGAACAATTAAGAAATAATACAGAAATCTTCAACAAGTTAATAATCTCAAATAAGCATTACCGAGAGTACAAGAAATGAGATTTGAGAAATATAATAATTATAATATAGATCCAAATAAATTGAAGAAACCAGATAGGTATTAAATTGAGGAATAATAATTCAGCAAATAGGTAGTGAGTGTATGAAAAGGAGTTCGAATACTTCTAGTACACATGCATAAGTAAAAGAATAGGAATGAAAAGTAATAATTATACAAAGATTATAAGATATTGATAATGCTGCAAAGACAGCTGCATAAATTAACAGTCATACGTCAATAGATATGAGAATTTATACAAGGTTTCACTAAACAAGCAGAGAGTTTCGAGAGCATGCTCAAAACTGGAAATTCTAATCAAAATCTATCTAAGGAGTAGAGAGTCTGATTCTACAGACAGCATTAGAAAGAGTCGAGTCGATTTGGAGGTGATCAGATTAAGCTAATAACATTATTGGAAATTAAATATTAGGAAGTCGAAAAAATAATTTACGCAAAATTACAAGGGTAGGAGTCCTTAAATAAATAGGTTATCGTATTTTATTTTGTTTCTTTAGCACCAGGATAAAGCCAAAAAGGAACTATCTAAAAAATAATGCAAGAAAAAGCTGTAGGAAAATGTACAAGAAGTGGAAATCTATGTTGTAAGAAAATTCAGAAACTTTGGAATAAAATAAACCAAGAGTGGTATCATTTCCACTTGCTTTCTGGCTGATATATTCATAAAAAGAATATGGAAATAGCAATGAGGTAGGTTTAGGAATTGCAATTAATTCTTGGAACTGAAATGCTCCTCTCCAGGATGATTATAAGTTCTTTATATATTGGTTGGAAGAATAGGGAATGTTATTAAATATAAGATAATAAAAATAATGGAAGATATCTTTATTCCCTATAATTATTAGAGTAGTTTAAATATTTCTCAATATTAATTTTAATTAAATATAATGAATTGGAAAACTATTTATATATTAAAAATGCAACAATAATTATTTAAAAAAAACACACTTTCATTGCTTGAATAATTTTCACAGAGAACCAGCATATATAAAAGCCACAAGTTTGCAATTCTGTAATTGAAATATGGTTTTAAAACATAAACAGTTCCATTAGTTGTATTTGAATGCTTAATCAACAATTAAAGTGAAAGCTTTAATTTTAAAGTTTAATAATCAATCAAATTATTGAAAGTTAAACAGATAAACAAACAGAGCTTTCCAGTTTATCTGCTTAGTAGAAGTAATCAAATTATGTAGAAATGTTGAAAGGTTAACACTCAGACTAGATACATCAGTAATATATATAAATATGGTTTAGAAATTAGTAGGAATATCTGTTTAATTGATTCTAATTAGATAAGTTTATGTTTTACCTAGATTTGAATAATATGTAATGTAAGGATACATAAGTGTTGCGGTTTATGCTGGATTAACCATTTGTTGATTGGGAGTACTTAGAAGTAAGCAAGAACAACTATATCAAATACCCAAAACTATGATGAGACTGACAATTAGTGTATTATTGTAGTTAATAATATTAAGGCGGATCACTGTCGACAATATCGACTCTAATTACCAGCAAGTAATGAAATAGTCACATGATTTTCGAAAAGAATGAGATTAAAGCTGTCACTTTGCTAAATCATGCGAGACAACTTATTTGAAATACACAAAAGTTATAAAAGATTTATGGTAAAGCAAACCAAACGAATTATTCTTGTTACAATTTATTATATTAATTATTTCAGTCCACTACCTAAAATTCCACATATCCTAATGAGCAAAAGCTAATTTAGTTCATATATGGCCTTTTAAAGATAAGTATAGAAGTTTTGAAGAATTCTTTAACAGTAACGATGTTAAGCATAATTATCATTTTGCAATGATACTGAAAAAGTAGGTAACGCAAGCGATTAATGATAGACTCAAAGCAAATCAAAATGGAATACATCCCAACAGTTAAATCTCAGTAAGAATATCTTATAAAGGTAGAATTGAGAAAGGAGTAAGTCCGAGAATGAATTTTATCAAATAATTTAAAACATTTGGATACGGATAGGTTGAAGCATTGTTCAATATAATTGTTCGAATATAAGAATTAGAAAATTAATTGAGTCTGAGTAATTTTTTACCCAGAAATTGGGATGGCATCAATCACTTAAATATTTAAGGAGGTATTAAAATGAGATGAATTAGAAGACGCATTTTCATATTTCATTGAAAATCAAAGTAAATATCGCACTATAGATACCAATGTTTGATGAAATGAATAATTATCACTTTTAAGGAAAATTTAAAGCATAGAGTGAATGAATAAAATCATTAGGGGAAGAGAATGCAATATTGGAAACAAATATATTAAGACACAAATAGCTTGTAAGAATACGTCAGTAGTGATTAAAACGAATGACCTTTTGTCTGAGTAGATGTAAAAAATAGGTTAGCCTATATTAATGAAGAAAATAGCAATATGTAATCTGGAGATATGATTAGAAAAGTGCAGGAAATTATTCGAATTAACAGAGACATATTTAAACTAGAAATTTACAGAAGTTAGCAAGGTAGTCAACAAATCAGCACATTCTGAGGATAAAAACAGCATTGATAAATATAAAAAACAATATTAAAGATAATGAAATTTATATATGTATAATGTCGATAAGCTGAATATCGCATTTGATTGCAATTAAAAACTGATTGAAAGCTAAACAATTAAACTGATAATAATAATTATAATTATTATTATATTTTAAGAATATAATTAGAAATAACTATATTTATCTTCAATAAGAATTTATTTTTTAAGTAGAAAATATGATCAGCATTATGACAATCTAAGTGAGAGATCAAGAAGCTTGGAGTAATGGATTTTCTTTTCGCAAATCACATGAAATTTTAAATAAACCAATTTTCTAAACCCCTTTCAAAATCCTGATTGAATATTCAAAATACTTTATATTTCACTGCTTAGAAGCTAGCTTCCCTTAGATATGGATTAAAAATAAGGACTTATGGTAAGTTAAGAGGACGCCTAAGAGAGTGTAAATTAAAAATAATTATCTTTAGCCATTAGATAGAACCAGAAACGAGCTCATATTCACTAATTAATGATCAGATGGAAGATAAATGTGAACTGTAGGTCCAAAGAAATGATTGATAAATATATCTGGAGCAAAAATGCGAAAGCTACTATGGAAGATTTTGTTATATAAATAGGAAACTAACTGAATTAAAATGCTAGTTACTTAGCTAATAATAATAATAACAACAAAGTAGGGGACGCAGAAATACCATTTAAATAAAAGTAAAATAACACAGTGTATCACATTTGCAGTCATTATTTCCATCATAAAAATCTGATTTCTCAACATAAATTTGTTGTTTGATAATCGTCATACTAATATGACTGAAGTTATTTACTCTAATTTATACTCCTTTCAAAACTTTATCCATTATTTAGCCTTCATTCTTAGCCAACAAGATTTATTATCCAAATATCTTTTTAATTAACTTCAATTGTATAAAGATATAGTTAATTATCTTAGCTTTGATTGATGTCACAATAAAGCATGAAGCTTAAATGATAAAATAATACTTAAATAATTTAACAATTAAAATTAATAGAAAATAGGTTAATTTAGGTCAAAGTGATCGAAAAAAGCAGGCTTTGAGTGTTATTAATTATCAGATAAAATAGTTAAATCAGTAGACTAAGAAAGAGAGCAGCTTAATACTAATATTAGGAAAATAAAATGGAAAATATTAAAAATATAAAAATTAAAAACAACTGTTCTGTAACTCTATACACTAATTTAAGAATTATAAAAACAATAATAAAGTAAAGTTATTGTATAAAATAGCTTAAGTTTATAACCGATACTTCACTTATTATTATTTTTATTGATATTTATATATATTATATTTGAATATAATCGCTTATCTTGTAAGTTTTTTTTCTCAGTAAATACAATTGAACAAATAATCTAACATCGTCCTACCCTATTGATTAATGGTAACTATATTATTTATTATAAGAGATAATTTAGGGAGTAATTCGAATAAGTTAAACAAAATAAAAAATAACAATACTTAAAAGTTTAAATTGCTAAGTTAAATAAAATATAAGCTTAAAAATAATATTAAACTTATTTCTTAGTGAGAATTTTAATTTAAAAATGAGAAAAATTAAGGGTATAGAGCACTATATAAATTAAGGTAATACACCTATCATTATAAAAGAAAAATATCATAAAATTAAAATAATGTAGCATTCAATAATTATTTTACAATTGAAATTGCATTAAAAGAATATTTAAGATTATTCTGATAAAACCCCAGGAGTATTTTTTGAATTAATTATGAATTTGATATAAAATAAATATAGTATTTTTTTGTATTATAGACCTTTGGTAGCTTTTAGTATAATTACATTAGCATTTATGTATAAATAGAGGAGGGTTTTCAGAAAATATAAAGCTGCAAACTTTTAAAGAGTGATTTAATTAAATTTTATATATATATAGTTTTAAATTATAAATTCACTGAGAGGAACATAAAGAGCGAAATGCGCCCAACTTCTCGACCTACACAAAGAACTTCATTCAAACCCTTATCAGAGGGTCTAGACTCAAAGACATTATCGACACCATCATCTCAGAGTCTATGAACAACGATTGGGGACATCTCACCATCCAGAAAGTTATCTACATCGCCAAAAATGTTGCCTAGATCAACCCAGCCCTAATCTTCAAACTTAGAAATGAAGCCAAAATCAGAGCTCACAATCAGAACAATCACTACATTGCTAACTGGTTAGAACTCCTAGCTCAGTCACTTTACCTAGTCCAAGTTAACAACAAATGGATCCCTAAAACCCAACAGCCAGCTACTGATTTTGGAAACCTCAGCTCCTCATCACCGGAGTTCATTCCAAAGCCTTCCTCCCCCATTAACACAAAAATTGATTTCCAACTTACCAGTGAACTCACACAGTTCCACAACAAGTTTACTCATCAAGAACTTTAGAACCTTAACTAACAGTTCATACAGGAAGAGAAGGAATACTTAGCTTCTCAATGCGCCATTCTCCAAGCGCCAATAGACAAGTCTAGCTCACTAGACTATGACTCGGAAGCCGACATCTCCTTCTATGAAGGAGGTGAATAATCCTTGACGTCCTCTAATGCGTCATCAATTAAGTTCCCTATTCAATAGGAACCCCTAACCCTTATTAATGAATCACCCTTTAATAAGATTTCTGATTAGGAAAAATTTAAACAAGATTCCTAATTCATAATAAAATATTAATCACTATTAAATATGAGTGAACAGAGAGACGCCTAAATGAAAGACAAATCCTCAACCAAGTTCAAAGACCTTCCAGACTTCTACTCAACTAAGACTGACATGGGATTCAAAGCCCTTGTCGAAGAAGCCAACAATGGCACTAAAGTCTCAGCTAGAACTCTCTTTTGAGCCCTAGAGCTTAAGGAACAAATCGTCTCTCTCAGAATTTAAGCAGCAACCCAAGGACTAGCCAACACAATTGCTTACTACTTTGAACAAATTAAAGACATCCTTGACAGAGATACTAAAGCTTAGCATACCATAGCTAACGATTCCAGTACTCCTAAACAAATCAGAACCTTCCTCAAAACCATTGACAAGCTTAGATCCTACAACTAAGACGTCATCATGTACTGTGATACAGACCAAGATCTCATGCTTAACACAAACACAATCAGATTTAAAACTCCTTGGAATTTCTCCAAGAACCCCTCAACTGACCTCATTTTCTTCATGAAAGAAAATTTCAAATCCTTTATCTCCCTCGGTCTTATTAAATTTTCAGTTAAAATCTTATAAGTTTAATCATCCATTAAATACAAACACGTAGGTGACGACGCTGTCACCATCTTAAGATAAGACAGAAGAAGACAAAATCAATTCACTGGCAGAAAACCAAATAACAAACAAAGACAACCGAAGAAGCCCAGAAGAAACAACAAAAAGAGAAGAAACAACCAAAGGAACTGAGTTCCTTTTTAATGATATGCTCGGGGGGCTTTAAGCCCTCGATGCGAGTTAATTATTATTATTATTATTATTATTAAATTTTATTTTACTAAAAGTATATCTTTAAATATTATAATTATAACTCTAATAAAATCAAAGTGATGCGCTCCGATAACAGAACGGGCAAGAAGATTATCAACCTCATCACCCCCTCATCGATGGAACTTTATCTCAAGGTGCTGCCCATCAATCTGCAGTCCATATTGGCACTCCAATCTATCCAGACCTGACCATCTTTGACAAAAGACTTGAATGTCTACTTGGCAATATGACTGTTAGGGGAAGAACACATTGAGAGATTTAAGCTGTAATTGAGACCATTCTATTCACGAATGCACAACGCAGAACAAAGACGTGGTGGAGTGAAGAGTCACAATCAAGACATCTGCAAACACCCTCACCTTCCAAAAGGATGCCTCCAGGTTCAAGAAAGTGAATTACGACTAGAACGGGGAAGAGACTGCCGAGATGGAGTTCATGAATTGGCCTGTGCTAAGTACGTTGAAGGTGAGAGTTGAGAGTCCTATATAATAGGAACAGCAAAAACACTAAAATCTACTCATAGGTTCATAATAGCAATGACACTAAAACCAAACAACGATTAGATAGAATGGACTTTCTCAATGGATGACGATTAAGAAAATGTGTAGATCTCGATCCAATCTCCTCTTTAGTGGGCTATCTGACTCGGGAAATTTATATGTAGCTCAACGATTTACTCAAGAATATAAAACAATCTAAAAGTCTTCTAAAAAATTCCTAAACCATCAAATTAACAAACAAGTTGAACAACATTTTTACAGTAAACCACTAAAAGCTATCAGATGAAGAGCTCAGAAATGTATGCAAAAGCCTCAAACGATTAGCGACGTCTAAAAAGTCACAAATTTCCTCTAGCTTTAAAAAATATAGTGAACAATATTAAACAATTTTAAGGGGTTTAAGAGCATTACTTCCGTGAGGGTTTTATAAATGAACAATTTAAAGGTGTGGTACTTTAAAATGACATGTTTTGAATTGTCTAAAATCTTATTAAACCATTTTCAAGTTTTGTATGTCATCGTCAAATGCAAAGGGAATTATCTTGCGAGCTTATAATAAAGAAAATTGTAACAAGCAAGAGTAGTATACTTTCAAATTCACAATAGTTTATTTTCTTGCCGATTCTTGACTTTCATAAAGTATATGTTGAAATAAAAATATTAAGTATGTAATCTTCTATTAATTTAAGGTAATTAATTTCTTAAGTGAAAAGGGAATATCAGTGACCATTTTATATTGTGTTTTCAGACTAATTAAATTGTGGTGAACTATTATAATAAACCACTTTAAGGTGTTGGAGAGCATTGCCTTCATGAAGGGTTTTGAAATGAACAATATTTATATGGGGTGGTGACGTCAGGGATCGCTACGTGACGTCCAGACTTGCTACATGACGTCAGCCCTTGATATATGATTTTGACACTTTATAAAGCATATTATCAAATTTAAAACAATTTCTACAATAAATGTCTAATCATGAAATTTTCTAAATAAAGTGAATTGTATTAAATAATAAAATAGACAAATAAATAATTTAAATCATGTCTGATCACAGTGCTCTGTGTCATTCAACAAAAATGTAAGTTACAAAAAACATATCTAACATTTTATTTTTACAGGGGTTGCACCTGACAAGACTGAGGGCGTCAACGAAGAGGGACTTCAGGAAGTCGCAGAGAGAAGGGCACAGGAAGTCGCAGAGAGAAGGGCACAGGAAGTCAATATTGGTGATGAAGACGATGAAGATGAGGAGGAAGATGAAGATGAAACGATTTTTTTTAGATTTACTATTACTACTGTTGTTATTACTATTACTATTATTGTAAATTAATTTTATAATTCACTCTATTTTATTTAAAAAGCATCATGAATATTATTAATTTTTTAAGTAACTAATCTATAATATTCGTATTAATAGTTTTATCTAAGTTCTAATTTTAAATTGCAATTATTTTGTAATATACATTTTTATTCAATTATTATTGTAGGAATACATTTGATTTGGGAAAAATAAAATAAATTAAATTAAAATAATATGAAATTCGTGGCAGCTAACTTTCTGGAAACCTAGACAAATGGTACTTGTTTGATAGAAAATTCAAATTCAGCTGGACTTTACTATTGGCGGTACCCCTCTATCGCATCGTAGAAGAGAGATAACTCGACTTTAATTTGAGAATTAAAATCAACTAAACAAATCACCAAAAATTAAAGCCGAATTATCTCTCTTCTACGATGCGATAGAGGGGTACCGCCAATAGTAAAGTCCAGCTGAATTTGAATTTTCTATCAAACAAGTAGCATATTTTCTAGGTTTCCAGAAAGTTAGCTGCCACGAATTTCATATTATTATAATTTAATATATTTTATTTTTCCCAAATCAAATGTACTCCTACAATAATCATTTTTAAATATACATAAAATTTCTGAAAATTTAATACTATTAAAATCTTTTGCTATAAAATTCTTGTTTCAATGAAATATGAAAACCAATATAACAAAAATATTTGTATAAACTTTTAACTTTATATAAATTTACTAATATAGCAGCATTTAATTATCTACAATGACATTTTAATATCAATCTAATAATTTAAAATTTGCTTAAATAAAAAAAATCATGATTTTAAGGGAAATGAGTTTAAGAGTTATTTTCAATTTGCATCAATTATTTAAAACATAAAATAAATAAAAATGTAAATTAATCTAAATACGCATTCAATTATTATGCACTTTTATCATTGTTTCATTATATAAATTCCTTTCTTCAGTAGTCCTAAGCATATGTTAATTCCTTCGAATAGAGCTTCAAATAAGGATAGTTCAACAATATGAGGGATCCCGGGCATTTAATTATATTTGTGTTTTATGTAGTATTTTAAAACTCCCCATAACCCCTCTATCAAGTTACTGTGATATATTGTTCGCCTCAAACCTCCCTAAAAAACAGGAACATGCCTTTCATGAAATATATGTAAATGTTTCCAGTCGACACCAAGTTAGGATGCCCAGCCTTCGGTGTGCACTTTACTTCCTCTCTCTCTACGTTTTAACTTATGATGTCCTATATAGTCTAGGTAGTTCTATCGGCAACTATAAATAACTTGCATCTTTGAGACTGTTCCTCTATCAGACTTACCACCCAAATTTGTTTAATATAAATTGTGTCTTCCGGAAAGCAATAACTAACTGCAGTATGTGACCAGAGGAGAGGGATTCATTATTTAAAATAAAATATCATATAATTTACAATCCCATTTTTTAAATAAATACTTTAGTATTGTATATTTTTTTTTTACAAATATATGCGTATTTATACTAAATTTAAATTGCAAATAAGTAAGAGGATTTTAAAATAGACTTACGAAATGTTTTGCATGTAAAAAAAAAGAAAAAACCATAATAAAATATATGTAAATTCAAAAGTATTTTAGAATAGTAATTAAAGTATAAATATATTTTAAATAAATATAATTTATTGCGATCATAACTAAACATATTTAATAAAACAACACTCAATATAGTACTAACATTATGTACTCAATTAATTTCAAAATTTTTTTTATTGAAATCATAAACAACAATAATCATAATCATCTATAAAACTTTTATAGTAATTAATTCAAGAGTTCATTAAATTCATTTTATGAACTTCTAATATTTATTTAAATAATTTTTTTACAATAAAGTATTATATTTGCTGTCCTCAAAATATATTACTTTCCTATAAATTATTCATCGACCTGTATATCTCCAGATAGCAAATATTCGCTTTACTACCTTTTAAGATTTACAATAATGATATTTCTAATTGGAGCTATAACTTTTCATATTGTTTCCTCGTTGTTTATAAATTGTAGCTATCACACAGCTTATTTACTATCTCCGTTATATTATTCCCATCAGGAAAGTGCATGAAAAGTAAAACACTTCATCAAATTTTGAAATAGATTATTTTGCTTTTTATATTATCTAATGTCATTATATCATTTTGAAAGAATTTTTTTTCAAATCACTAGTTTAGTAACTATTATTTTAATACCTTATAATTTTTTAAGAAATTTTTTGATTAAAATTTCTTATAATTTATCTACAAGGTCATAAAATACAAAAACTTATGAGATTAAAATTAATTCTTTTTATAATCATGAATTTGATCAATAAAATTATTGGTGATTACATCATGGTAAGTTGGCAATGGGAATGTATTAGGACAGTAATAGTTAAGTCCGGTTTTAGAAGTTTTCCGTGTTTGGCATTTGTAGTATTTGCACTTGAAATGACAGGTATCTTTAATAGTTAACTATTATACCTGGAAATATTCATATCTTGCCCGAATTTTTAGCAAATAATACTCTACTGAAGTAAACCTGCTATAATGAGTTTTTTAATTGCAATTTCTGTATATCTGATATATTACTATTGTAACGCTCCCTGTGCAATTAATTCCATTAATTACTCTAACGTTTAATTATTATTAATGTTCATATTTAATCTATGACTACAACAATAAAATGAATAGATTCTATGGAACATATTTTATTAAATTTACTTAAATTACAAATATAAAAGATAAATCCCAGTTCTCTTAAACAAATGTATTTTATTTGTTATATTAATATTTAGTGTATATTCATTGATTAATTAATTAAGTTAAATTGTGTTTTTCTAAAAAATTCCTTAAATTAACTACAAATAAATGATTTCAGAAATAATATATAATAGAGCTTTGAAATATTATATTTCTTATTAAAATATTTTATTAATTATATTTACACATTGTATAAGATTTAAATTTTCTTTAAATATTCTTTGGATATGTTAAGTATAATAAAAGTAATTCATGAAATATTTTTATTATATCATCACTTTCATGATAATTGAAACTTTTTATCATTTAAAAATGTAATGAAGTTATTATATCGAAATATTTATTATGAGGAAGATACTATGAAGCTGTAGCTGTCAATTTATTTTCTTACACATTAAATAAAAATATCAATAATTTAAATTGAAATATTTATAAAAACTACAATCAAAACCCCAAAACCCCTTAATGAGTTTTATATGTGTTTTGATTGATGAGGGTAATGTTGGGGATTAGGGTTTATTTATGTTAGGAAGCATCGTTTTTACTCTATTTATGAAAATATGGAAGTTTTATAAGATCAATTTTTTTAAACTCAACTTATTTCATCTCAATATTGTAAGTATATTATACCATTTTTTAATGAAAATTATAAGGTTGAGTGACATTAATTTATATTTTACATTTTTTTCATAAGTTTTTACTTTTACTCATCATTTTTATGAAATTTAATGATTGCATCTATCTATAAAATTGGCATTTATGCTCGAATATTATTTAAGTTTTTATAGAAATTTAATTTCAAAATCAATTCAGCACTTTTATTTCTTATAGCTAGCGTTCTTTATTATAATATTTTAATCCAATGCAAAAAAGTTTGGTAACATAAGTAAAATTTAAATAAAAAATAAGCATTAAATGAGTGATTTTAAGGTGATTAATATTTACAGTTATGTAATGTTTAAGTTCCAGAAGTGTTATAAATGGATATCAATCTTAAAATTATGTGTTTATAATTTCTATATATTTTAAGACACCTATTAAATATGGGTATCTTATAGGAGGTCAACCCTCGATAGAGAAATGGAGAAAGAAAGAAAAAACTGTAACAAGTTTCAGAGATGGATTTCCATTTTAACCAATAAAATTCCATTAAATTAGTACTAAATTTGTTTAAATTTAATTAGTACTGTACTAATTTCGTTTAATTTTAATTGGTACCAATTTAATAGTACTTAAACTTAATTAGTGCCTAGTTTTAAACTAATGAGGTTTTAATGGAAAAGTTCCAAAATGGTTCAAAACCTAATTGGTTCCAGTGCTAACCTGATTTATTCTAAATTAGTACTAAGTAATTTCAAAAAATGGAGTCTCAAGAAATTGTGAGAATTAGATTTCATTAAATTTAGATAGTCAAGTTAATAAGTAAAGTAAACAAAATATGCAATTTTATTTAAATTTTCTTAGTTAATAAATATCTACATAATATTTATATAGATGTAGAGATGATGAATTATAAAAGAATAAATATCTCCATCTTAAAAACAAAAAATTACATTGAATCTAACATAAAAAGTAAAATAAATCAAAAAGAAACCCTAATCCCCAACATTACCCTCATCAATCAAAACACATATAAACTCATTAAGGGGTTTTGGGGTTTTGAATCTTAGAGATTATTTTTTTATTAAATTTATTAATAATTTTTACTAATAGTTTAAAAGATGAAATTTTTTGTACAATTACAATTAACATAAATTTACAGGT
Organism: Oxytricha trifallax; assembly: GCA_000711775.1. NCBI lineage: Eukaryota > Ciliophora > Spirotrichea > Sporadotrichida > Oxytrichidae > Oxytricha > Oxytricha trifallax. The sequence goes on along the minus strand of ARYC01005696.1, from coordinate 16,086 downwards.
ATTAAATTATCATTATATTAGGTATTTGAAATTGTATAATGTATAATTTATATATATTTTGTTATTGTAGATATTTATTCTATTGATCATATGCTGTCTTTAGTGTCAAAATTATAAGGGCTTACGTATGTACAGGTTTGGAGTATGAGCTGGTCCAGACGTCATGTAGCAAGCCCTGACGTCAGTACCCTTTATATGTGTAACATAAATAAATAATGTTTTGAATTATCATAAAATCTAAGGTAATCATTTTGCCACTTGAAGATGCAACATCAGTGACCATTTTATTTTGTGTTTTCAGACTAATTAAATTGTGGTGAACAATATTAAATCATTTTAAGGTGTTTAAGAGCATTCAAAACCCCAAAACCCCTTAGTGAGGTTTATAAGTGCTTTGATTAGTAGGGTAAAGTTGGGGTTTTATTAGGGTTAGTAGAGAAAACGGAAGTTTAATGAGACTTTAATATGTATTTAATGAGTATTAGTTTAATTATATCTCTCGAATTTTACTTGCTTGTCTTTGTTGTATCTCTTGAATCTCGCTTTCTTTATTGGTTCGAGCATATCGTCTAAGGATTGTCTTGGATATGCTGGAGCTCTTACTATTATCTTTTCTATAATCTTCTTTATTTCTTAGCATACATCATCTTGTTTATGTGCTTCTCAGCTAGATTTATTGATTATTTTTCATATTTTGTATTCATGTAAGTCATGCTTTCCATATCGCACTCTAAATTATTGCAGCTATTGCCCAAACATCCCACTAAATAGAGCCATTAGTCCATTTCTCTCTGATTGGGAAGTAACCTGGAGTACCAAGAACCTTTGGTAAGGTTACAATCTCTTATCTTAAGGCTCTATTAAAATCGATTACAACTACTTCTAAAGGGCAAAGGTTTAGCTTAACATTTTCAGGCTTCAAATCTCTATGAACGTATCCAAGCTCGTGAAGTTCCTAAACACCCTTTATCATATTAGATAGAATATCATTCAAGTCATCTGGGTATCTGTTTTAATATAGATAATCTCGGAGAGTCATTTCAAACTTTTTTAGCCTTAGTGCGATGAAACCAAATCCTAAAATAACACCATCTAGCTTGAGCAAATTCTTGCAATCTTTTTTCTAAGCCTCTCTAAGTACAATATATTCGTTAGCAAACTCATTTTGATACTGCTGGTTTTTAAGGAGATAGCTGAAAGGATATACCTTGTAGGCATAGTCATCAACCACTATGAGTTTTGCTTTAGCAGGTACGTTTATATGTAAGTAGTTTTCAATACAACTGCTAAGGTCTACTGCATTTAGTGCAGGAATATACATGGCTCTCTCTTAAAAGCATGCTAAAAAGACATTACCAGCAGGTTGATTCATTAATTCTATTCGCTTCTGCCTCTTGAGCTTCTCCTGTTGTTCTTTTTAAGTCTCAAGATTATTAGATTTTCTTTTAGCGGGCACTAATTTCTAAGTCTCTTTATCTTAAATCAAGAACTCACTTAGGTGATGCTTCTGCATATGTTTCTTAACTTTAGCTGAGTGAGTATAAGACTTCTCACAAGTCGTGCACTAGTACCTGCCATCGACCTTATCATGCTTAAAATACACCTTAGCTTTCCCAGAGTGAACCTCTTTCATATGTCTCTTCAAACTGGAATCAGTAGAGAAAAAATTTTAGCAGTCTTAGCATTCAAAAGTTTTAATCCTTTAAATCTGAAGCTGTTCCTTTTCTTCCTCAACATCTTTTATTAATGTTTAAACTTCTATTTCAGCTTTCTGTTTCATGTTTTAAACCTATATAATAAAAACTTGTGCTTCAAATTCAAGAGCTCTAAGCTCTGCCTCCCTCTCAATATATATAACTTCTTGTTTCTTGGTTGAACCAAAGTTAAGCATTGATTGACCTGCTCCTAAAAGTGCCGCTCTACGATTTAAGTTGACCGCCATGTTTAAATTCAAATTTAAATTTCTATTATAAAGCTCTTAAAACCTCTATAGCTGGACTATATAGGAGTTGCTACAGCATTAATGATGGTTTGATCTCAGCTCTAAGACTTCATATTTATACTCAGTTTATAACTATAATTTTTGTAATTTTGCACTTAATAATTTTGATTCTGGTACCAACTCAGATAAAGTTCAGGTTGGTACTGGTACCAATTAAGTTTTGAACCAGATTGGAACTTTTCCATTAAAACCTCACTGGATTAAAACTAGGTACTAATTAAGTTTTGGTACTATTAAATTGGTACCAATTAAACTTAAACGAATTTAGTACCGGTACTAATTAAATTTAAACAAATTTAGTACTAATTTAATGGAACTAAATTGATAAAAATGGAGCTCCATCTCTGAAGTTTGTTACAGCTTCTGCGAACCTTCTCCACGTATCTTTACAGGGTTGACCTCCTATAAGATGCCCATATTTAATAGTAAGATTTTAAAGGAAAGGATCCAGAAGTCTATAAATTAAAACTTGAAATTCATTAATAGGAAGAGGAACAAAGATGGAATCATTCAATGAACAAATGAAAAGGGTTGAGGCTCAAGAAATGATCTCAAGATTCAGAAGCAAGGAGGATCTCTATCGATACCTTACTTAGCATGGTAAAATAAATTGATGTTAATCAACGATGTATACAGTTGGTCTATTCCTTCCAACGATGGAAGGTACTAAAATATCATTCTTAAAAGCAATACTCTGCGAGGAGAAGAAAGCTTTTAAAAACATAGAAATCAAACTGATTGAAATACCTAACTACCCAGAGATTTCAGTCACAAATCTCTACGAGGATGCAATGAAAGATGATGAAGTGGTTATTTACCTTCCTAGCAAGAAGTAACTCTCAAATAAATTGCCTGAAAGAAACTTCTTCTTTGGTGTTCTTGGTACAATCAAAGAGGATTATTTGAGAGAAATTATAGAAGAAGCTCATAAGAAACGCTACTCTATTTCTCCTGAAGATTAAAAGAAGCAAGGAATACTAATAAGCGAGACGTGGCTAGCAGAGCTTTAGAAGCATCCTTATCTCTCTAGTTAGCTTTGATTTATAACTTTTTAGGGAAACCTGGAACTGGTATATTTCTAATGAAAGAGAATGCAAAGGTTCACAGAGAGAGAAAGTCTCAAACCATTCATTAAGTTAGCAAGAGACTTTATAATGAAGTTTAAAAGTCTGATGAAATGAACATAGATGCTGGTGCTGGTACAAAGAGAAGAAACATGGGTCCTAGTAAAGCACCAGAGGAAGAAAAGAAAGAGAAGCCGAATCCATTTAAGAGTTCGTTTGATATGTGAAATAATTCATTCATTTAAGTCTAACACTTATTAATAAACATTCATTCTTCCTTTCCTTGCACATATCGTAGTCTAGTCTTTACCCACTCTCTTGCAACTACTCTGTATTAAGTCTACTGTGTCGATTGGTAGATCATGCATTAGGTGATACAGCAAGAGTTTCTTGTAGTGAGTCTTAATCTAACTCCAATAGAATTCGATTCCATTAAATTGAGGACTGTAAGGAACGTTATACACAGGAGTTATCTTTAATTCTTCATAAGCTTTCTTAGATTCCTTAGTCTTATGAACTGAGAGGTTATCAACAAACAGGATGATCTCTTGATCGTTGTACTTATCTCTTAGCTTATGTAAGAACTCTATATACTGCTCTCGCTTAATAGAGCGAGGATGAATAACATAAGTTTCTAAGCCTGAATCTTCACTAATACCAGCCAAAATTGCGTGAGTGACAACCTTAACCTTTTAGTCATACACTTCTATATTATCGTATTTCTTGTACCAAGACTTATTAATAAAGGTGTTGAACGTAAACACAGCTTCATCAGCGTGTATGAACTTGATGTTATTATCAACAGACCTCTGCATTTAATCATATATATAGTTTAAATTATTACTATAAAATGGCAGAGTAAAGTCAATCACTCTCTTCACTCTATTGACAGTCTTGAAGGTAATACCGTTCCTTCAATAAATATTTGCGATAGTCTATGGTGAGATACGCATGTCAGGAAACTTGCGATGAAACATCACAGCTCGCTAGTCAAGTGGGAAATGTGCCCAATACTTAAGAGTCTTAGAATCGCAGAGATATTCAATAGGGTGCTAAGAGAACTTTTATTTTCTTACAGGATGTTATCAAGAACCAGAATTGAAATGCTAAACAGCTAACAAGCAATGATAGCTAACTGTTGAGGCACTCTTGCGCAGGAGCTTTGCTATAGCAGCATAATTCATAACTGGTTTGAGTTAGTCTATATCAATACTCGCACCATACCTAAGCTTAAGCAGTAAATCTAAATATTTCTCATCATAAATAGACCCCAAAAAACGCTAATTTCTATTTCTCATTTTGCAAAATGACCTAATTTCTCTACTAACCCTAATGAAACCCCAACTTTACCCTACTAATCAAAGCACTTATAAACCTCACTAAGGGGTTTTGGGGTTTTGATTGCCTTCATGATGGGTTTTGAAAATGAACAATTTCTATATGTGTTTGACATGAAAATATTTGACATAAATTTAAGCATGATATTTTCAAAATCATTTATTTATACCAATGAATCTGTCACTACTTTTACATGGAGTTATTGATCATCATTTTGTAAGATCAGAAGTGGGAATCAAGCTAGTAAAGTACTTAATGAAAAAACCAACATATGCCTCTAGTTGCTGCAATTTTCTCGTGTTCTTGTTAGTTGTCTATTCCCTACATTTACAACCACGCAATCATTGTCATTTAGTTAGCAAATCAATCGTTCCTTCTCAAGATCAAAACATTTATTTTTGCCTTTAAGAGCAAGTGTAGAAGTGGATTAGCTGCTTACTTATAATAAATAACATTATGATGTGAAGTTAACTTAGGTGATTGTTATTCAAAAAAAATTACTACTTGTATGATAGAAAATTCAATTACTTAGCTTGTTGAACCTTGTATTTGAAAATAAAGTTTAAATTAATATATCATAGAACTTAAATTATTTAAAAATATATTAATAAATTACATAAATTAAAATATTTATTTAGTGATAATCAAGCGTAGGATGAGTCAGAGCACTCCTATAGTCTATATGACTATTATTGCTACTTGTAATCATGGACTTCGATAAATCATCACGATAGCTTAATCAGTTATTGGTGTGAACAACCCAGGAATTGCTCACTATAAATCAGTAAAGCGCGACTACTTCAATCGAGTATCTATATGTTAATATGGTCATCCTGCAATATATTTGTATTTTGTAATCATCGATATTACAGTATTTACAATATTTTTGAAATCAATGAAATTTCAAAATTATGGTGCTAGATAATAATAATTGAGAGCTGTAATTTAAGTAGATAGAATTTATAGACTGTTACTGATAAATATCAAATGCATTGTTTTAATTGTTTCCTGCTACAATTCTCACAATGTGGTAAAATGATTATAAAACGAAACGAATTTATTTTTTAGTTATATATTGATAATATCAAATATATTTGTTTTTTTCTAAATGTTTTTTCTTGTTTTATTTTTATTAAGATTTTATCTGATAAAATTATTGATATTTCAATTGATTATATTCTTAAAAATTGATTATATATATTATAGAAATAGATAAATATTAATTATTAATCGGTAATTGTGTGGTAAGTATACAAGTCGCTATTATTATTTATCATAAAAATTAATGATGATATATACCTTGTTGGTTTAATCCCCAGTATTAATTTCTGTAAAGCATTAAATAATAATTATAATAAGAATAAATTTTCAAAATACAATAATTTTTTAATATTCTTGATATTTTTATATTTTAACTTCATTTTTATTGAGCTCTAAGTTTACTTTTATAAATTTCTGCATCCTAAAGATAATTACATAAAATCTCTGAGTATATTAAAATCTTGCACTTTAGCGTCTTTTTCTATTTATAATATTTAAACTCTTATATTGCGCATTAATTAGGTCAAGATATTGTTTGGTCACCATCTTTTCTAAATTACAGGTGTTATTTTCATTTAAAATGCATATAATTAGCAACAATTATGTAAAGTGATATTTAAGGATGTGCAAAATTCAATCTTCCAATACTTAGATTGATTGATGTTTTCGAGTAAATTAAGGAAGCTTTCGATTAAATCTATAGATATTAAATTTTCTGTTTCTTTAGAAAGAAGTAGACTAACCAAATTTTTCTTCCCTTTTCTTTATTATACTATATTGGCGTTATTTTCTTCAAAAAATCCATCATTTTCACAAAATTAGTCTCTATTTTGATTATTCTACCTCTACAAATTGTTTTAGTTTATTTTATAATAATGATCAGCATCAACCATTAATAAGTCATTTAATGTAGCTTTTATTTTAAGCATATTTGTAAAACTTATATAGATCTCCGTTTTAGTTAATCTAAATTTTTGTTTTTTCGCTGTAAAGTTCGCTTATAATGAATGCAGGTTATACCTCCCCGTTCAATGCTACTAGAAGATTAATATTCCTCTTATTAAGCACATTAAATATATAATAATAATAATATTTTGAGTGTTTTACAAATGACTACTACTAGGATATTGGCAATAAACCACAATGATTAAAAAAATAGAATGATTTCTCAGTTTATAAGATTTCATTGATTCAATCAATCTACAATTTAAGAATATTCAAGTTTATTTCTATAAGAATTAAAAAGAAGACTTCTATGAATTGTTGATCTCTTTCAAATAGTAAAGAGGAAGAGCAAAACAGAAAAATAAAATTAGGTATATAGACAAGAACTATGATAATTCAATTAAAAATACTTTTAGAATATACAAGACATTATCAGTAAAGCTCAAATTTATATATTATTAAGTTCAAATTATTTAAATAAATTATTGATGATAAATCTTCCAAAATTAGAAATTGTAATAACTTTAAAATTAACGTAATATATTTTCTATTTGCTTTTTATAAATTAAAATAGAATTATGTCAATGAAACTGTATAAAACACCTCTCAAAGATTAAGGATCCTCTCTAAAGATTATTATCAGTAAGTATTTATTATATAAAAAATTTCAGCATTTATCCTCAAAATTCACATAAGGCAATAAAAACCTCTAATTCACTTCAATACAATTTGACTATTTCATAAAATAGGATGATAAAAATGCGATAAAATATGAATATAATGCGCGGCATCTTTTCTAAAAAATAATTAGTCTAATATTAATGATATAAAATACTTCTATAATTTCTTCTTCGTTAAATAACAATTGATTTAGAAAAAACATAAATTATAAAATAAAGACTTTTGTATCATAAAACTAAGAATATATCATTAATCATAGCATGCAAAATAAGTTTAAGCTAATTCATTTTTAAAACCCCATAGATCAATTAAGACATGAGAATTGGGGTTAAGAACAATTAGATTAATAATTAATTATTATTGCCTTACAATTATAATGTCTGGGCTAATTATTAAAACTATTGGCTCTATTAATTTTCCTTATAAAATAATCCAATCAGGGTATGTAAATTTGATTTTAGCCTAATTATATTTAATTTCACCCAATAATAACTAATTATTAATCTATATGTTCTTAACCCCAATCTTCGTGTCTTAATTGATCTATGGGGTTTTATTACACTTGCATATACTTTAAATTAATAATATATAAATATTGCCAGTTCTTTTTAATTTAAACTTTTTTCATTTCTGATTCTTTTGTATTTTATCAATATTATTAGCCAACATTTAAATAATAATGGCTGCCGCTTCTTGGTTATACACCTAACATTAAATCAAAATATTAATTTATGTATTTAACTATTATGTTATTCAGATCATTTGCATCAATTCTCATTGTCTTACTGATATTTTAATTTATTTTCATGTCCTAAATTTTTATTTAAACGCAAAACTTATGTTTAATAATTCATTTAAGTGATGCAATATATTTGATAAACCTAGTTTTAATTTATAAATAATTATTTATCAAATTTTTAGGATTTTTGAATTAGATTAATATTATTATAGGAATACATTCAAATTTGGGAAATTAATTTAAATTAAATAATTAATTAATTAAACTATTGGCAGTTAAGTTGGCCAATTTGAACGATCTTGGGCTCATTCGATAGAGAATTTAAAATTAGCTGGACTTTATTATTGGCGGTACTATTTTATCGCATCCCTGGAGCGAGATAACTTCACTTTAATTAAACTCATCTAAATTCATTAAATTATACCCTCACATTAAAGTGAAGTTATCTCGCTCCAGGGATGCGATAAAATAGTACCGCCAATAATAAAGTCCAGCTAATTTTAAATTCTCTATCGAATGAGCCCAAGATCGTTTAAATTGGACAACTTTAACTGCCAATAATTTAATTAATTATTTATTTAATTTAAGTTATTTCCCAATATTTGAATGTATTCCTACAATAATAATGATACGATTGAAACATTATATAAGTAACTAAATAGAAACAAACTTCGAAACTTTACTATTTGATTGAATTAACATTTAAATTCTGTATCAATTAATTATTCATTAAAGTATCATAAAATGTTCAACAAAGATGTTATAAGTTCAGTGTATTTATTAAAGTCTAACTTTACTTTATTATAATAATTCATATTTTATCCAAATTCGAATTACAATATAACTGGGAATCGTTCAAGAATGAGTCGTAGTTGTAGTCTCTTTGATCTGACAATTATACATATTAAAATATCAGTTAATTGAGATTTACTATCATCTTATCTGTGCATCAAGATCATTGAATATCTAGGTAAAGTAACCATTTTAGATCTACTTGTCAAGAAAACTTCTAAAAAACACTTAATGGCACCACTGATGCTAAAATAATTAAATTATATGTATTTTTATAGGAGTTATTGTAAAAGCCATTTAAAATGAAAATTAAATATGATATTACTCTTGATAATTTTTATAAATTCTCGCTTTCATACATTAAAATCAAAGCCTGCTTTTATTATACTCCTCATGCATAATCAATAGCAATACAGGGGTGGTCAATTAATCGTAGAGATAACAAAACCCATCACTCTAGAATAGTGAGTTTTCTTTTTGTAACAGTTTGATAACTAAAGACTTGACTCCTCATTATATTCTCTTTGGAGTCCTTTTTATGTCTAAAAAGCTCAAACATCGATCATATTTACAAATAAATTAAAATCAAGTATTATTAATTTTAATATTTAAATTCTAAATTCGGGACAATATCACGATCTAAAACAAGAGAAATAAGAGAGTAAGATTGAGAAATAAAAAGCAAAGAAAGAGTTAGAGAAATCAAAGAAAATAACAGGTTTGGAGAAGATGAAGGATTACTTATTTAATAGCTTATCGTTACTTTTCATATTTAAAAGAAACTATCCTATATAATGAGTTAGAATAAAACAATTTGCCAAGTTGTAGAAATAAATATTGATTTATGATACAACCTCATTTATAATATAAAATTTAATGAATGTAATGTTTAAAATTTCATACTTAAATAAAAAGATGGAAGGTTATTGTAGACTGAATTGTCTAATGACATAATCACTCGGTCACATTGGTACCATCCATCATTAAGGAGCTATTTGAAGCATTCTCTCTTCAATTATTTGCAATCCTACAGTCATTGACTTGATTTAGAGGATAGGGGAAGTTGGCTAAGAGTTCCGCAATTATTAGTAATGAGTATGCTACTTTTACTAGCGAGGTAGCTTAGTGAAAAAAATAAAACTTTTTCCAGTTCGCTCCCTCCTCTTCCACCAAAATAAATTTGCATTATACTTTTACTTGATATTGCTATATTGTCTATGATATTAATAATATAATCATATAGTTACTTAAAGTTTTAAATCCATTTATTATTTCATTAAAATATAAAATTAATATTTAATATACTCAAAATTTTGCATTAATATTTAGCATAAAGCCATGTTTCATTTATTTCTCAAAACTTATCAAATTATGGTATTAAAACTATTTCATGAGTATATTACATTTGATTACGTTGTTTAGACTTAAAAATTAGCATTATATTTTACATAAATGACTTTCCGTTTTTATCAAAAGTAATTTCACTTTTAATAAATCTTTATTAGCAATTAATAAACATTATATTTTATAGTTTATCATTTTAGTGACTATAAATTAATTAATAAATAAAATGTAAATAAATTTTCTTTAAATTGATTTAATTATTAAAACTTAACAATCCTGAAATAATGATACAAATTCTAGATTGGTGAGGTTGTAACGTAATAAGTCATATTAGTTTAATAGAGATTTTATTTTATAAATTAATTATAAGTAAAGTTCCTACATATACTATACTCACAATAAAATATAAATAAATCGCTATAAAGAGTGTACAATAAGTGAATATTATTAATTTACCTTTTAGTAATTATCTATCTATCTATCTATCTCAGTGAATATTTGTTTATGATAGTCTCTTATATACATTAATAATTAACACTTCAATTACATTGATTCTAGAGTTCTTAAAATTATAATTATAATGTTAGTCACTTTAGTAGCTATAGGGAGCTAACTGAAATTTTTTTTATTTTTCTCAGTAGGCTCCCCAAGTAGTAAAAATAGAAATGTAATTATTAAATGTTGCATGATAGCTAACCAGCGAAAAGTACCCTAAAAATACATCAATGACAGCACTCTACTCAGTAATTGAAGACTATGTGCCCGCTGTTCTAGCTCTGTAAGATGATTGAACTCGATGCTATCAAGGGAATTTATTATTTTATATAAAATTTGCATCAATCGTTTATCATCACATATTTTTAGTTAATATATTTTTATTTTATTCATTAAATTTATAAAAATAAATGAATATATATCACAAAAGTATTTTAATTTCTACATCTTGGCAATTTTTTTATTTTAACTGAATGTATTTTGTACTATAATTAGATTAACAAATCAATAAAAGTAGACAATGAAAGTTGTTGAATTGAAATTATTGTTTAAATTAATTAATCATAGTAGTTAGAATATAAATTATTCGATTTTAATTCATGATTGCTATTTAGCGAAAAGTTTAATCTATTTTTAAAAAATCATTAGGTCATATCAAAATTATCAATTGTTTATCATTTTTTTAATCATAAATAATTTTAATATCTAATAAATCTTGACAATTTAGCTCAAGATAGTGAATTTGAACTTGGCTTAGAATAATAAATTAACATATTTGCTAAACATCTACTAATACTTTTGTATTTATTTAACTATTTAAATTCAAGGGAAAAAAAACATGAACATTCAAATGCAAATTGAGCCATTTTAATAATATTTTTCACGTTATATATAGGGTTCAGGCTACTTTTATAAAATCTCAAAAATATTTCTTACTACTTACCTTAGGACTTGTTTAGTTAATCTCTGGCGGGTATCGTAAATTTTGCGATTGTCTCTGTGATAAAATAGTTGTAGTTAACCTATTTTTACTCAACTGACAAATCTTCAATCTTCATAAATTTTAATTAATTTCATTAGTCTTTCAAGACAATCTCAGTATATCTTTGTGGAGAGTATTCCCAATGCACTCTTAGTTTTCTTTTATAAATCACATATCATTTCTTAACCAAATACATTTTAGATATATAGTGATAAAATTTTATTGTAATTTTCTAGTCACCAAGGCAGCACCCTGAAATTTTAAAAAGTTGGAAGCATAATTAATTAGTTAGTTAAGTTATTAGGAAATTACTTTTTAGGGGAAATATTGCTGAAGGCTCTTCCTCCCGACTTCCCCTCCGGAAGCATCAGGTGTGGTCACTTTCAAACTCAACTGTCGCTCAAACCCGTTTCCTTTCATCCATGTAGCCATTCCAAATTCCCTGGTCGAGTTGTATTCTTACTAGCATTCTTAACGTCAATACCAGCTCAAGACATGTATCCCGTGCTTTTTACTAGTTAAAGACACAACAGAAGCCTGAGATATTTCGTGTATTTTTACCAGGTATAAATATCAGCGAACCCTGGATATCGAACTCCTACTCTGTCTAGATAGTTGGTCGGGTGATCAACCATCTAGACAATAGGTCTGAAACCAAGCTGGAAGCATATTATAGTGAACTTAATAATCCAGTTTATATTTATTTGTAACTAGTTTGGATAAATGCCTTTATTTCTAACTAGTACTCTTGATATAATGTTTAGATTTGTTAAAAATGGAAAGTTGTTATACAATCTAAGTTTATTAGTATTGAAAGTTTAAATAACGAATCTCTCCTCTGGAAAAAATAATTGCTTTATAGATATTTATTATTTTATCTATGATTTTTCAATAAGCACTGGTCAATATTGATGACAGTTTATACTAAACATAGGAGAGCATTTATTATTTTGCGTACTCTATGATATAAATAGTCATTAAATTTGAATCTTCTCAAGTCTATATTTTGTCATTCTGTAACCAATTATCCTATAACTTCTTTCAAAATTTAATTTTTTGTGTGATCTGAGACTAAGGCCAAAATATCTTGAATTTGTTCTTGTATTCATTAATATTTTGTATCGATTACTAATGATATATTACTTGTATATATTTTAATCTTCTTTGAATCTTTATTCAAATGTTTTAATAGCTTTATTATAGTAGGAGCAATAGACAATGGGATTTTAACCCCCAACAACTATATTCCACTACTTATTATTATTTATTAACCTTACTTATTACATTAGATTAAATCTAGCCATTAATTGTAAGATTTATATATTATCATTGAACTTTTCTGTTCAAGTTTTTTATCTTTTGGTAAGATCTGTTTATGTAATTATTGAATTGGAGTCTTCATCTACCTTCTCCTCAGTAGTATCTTTTCTCAGAGTCACAGCTCAGATGTTTTCAAATATTTTTGATCTTCAAGATCTCAAATATCACAGGCAAAATCAGAGTCTAATTACATGTCGAACTTATCTGTATAAACTATTAACTATCCCTTTACCAAGGTTGTTGAAGAGTGATAAACAAAGAGTTTTCTTTACAACTCTAATTAAATAATTGAACAATTTTAATATACTTTTTGTTAACTTTAAAACCTTACAAACTTAAACTGCTAATTTTTTTAATTTATAGATATTATTATTAAAAATTACAAAATATATTCGAAAAATTAAACATCCCAATTAAAAGGATAAATTATTGTCATATAGTTATATTATCATATAAAATATATATTTTACTTAGTTTAAAATAAAATATGTGACTAAATAAAATTAAATTAACAAAACTAGGATGAGATGAAAGCTACCAATTTTATTAAAAAACAGGAAGAAAAGATGAAAAATATATAAACTTTATGCGATAAAAAATAAATTTATATAATTCATAAAATTTAACTTTTTTAAATTGAAATGATTTAAGTTAATTGAAAATTGTACAAAATAATTGTTAATAAGAATAGCAATAGCTGTTAATTTAAAGCATTTTATAAATGAGTACATTAAATTGATGAAGAAATGATGATTCTGCATAGAGTTAATTATTTAAAAGTAAGTTGTTAACTATTAGCAGTAAAAATGATTATTAAATAAAAACTATTGATTATATATTTGTCTATGTAGTTTTGAAGAGGTTGAACTAAAAGATGAGCCTATAAATGTTAATGAAAGAAATAGAATGACGAAGCGAGGATATCTAAGAATAAAAAAAGAAATATGGCATAAACAGAGTGATAAGAATAAATGATTAGTAGTTAAAAAAAGGTCTATAGATTTAAATAAATAAACAAAAATATATTATATATAACATACCAAAATATTAGTTTAAGTTGGTTAATATAAATATATATATATATATAATAAAAGCTAATATGATGAATTATGTCTAGTTTATAGACAATTTAGAATACCTTTAAATTTAAGAATTGTGAAAAAAATATGTTGATTGATAATATATAAAATAATTAAGCTAATTGATACAATTCATCAGGATTAACTTTCATATATTATTGTCTTTATTTTGCCCATTAAAATTTCAACTTGAATGGAAATATTCAGATATATTTTCATGAAATAGTTGACGAGAAATTGAATGAAGTCCCTGTCATTATTTACACTGAGTTATGAGTTAAAGAATTCCATTTGAAAAAAGAATAAAATGTAAGGTAAATTACAGAAAAGGAAGCTTACATGTGAATTGGAGTCAAACCTTAACTTTCAAAATTAAAAGTAGCCATACTAATGATTTCTAGTTCAATTATAAATAGCCAATCTTGATAGAACCCTTGCTGCTACAGAAGGAGAAAATAAATCTAAAAGAACTTGAGTTTCCATTTTTAAAATTTATTGAAATTTTAAAAAATAAATATTAAATTTTAATTTATTGATAATTATTGATCACAGTATTAATCGTCAAGCTTCAACCTTTTGAATCGTTGAAGCTTGACTATAGTTATATTATTATAAGTTATTTATACCTATAATTCCAAATGGAATATTGATAATCTAATTTGATTTAGAATAATGTTCTATAGGGACAGTTTGACTATTTTATGTCTACTAATTTTGATTAAGGAATCATTTAAAAGCACCCTAAAAATCCATTTGGATTTATTTATAGTTCTTTATGGAACTTAAAAGTGTATAAGGAAATAATACAAAAATACTTAAAATTTAACTTTATAGTAATTACTGTCTGTTAATATATATTATTATAATACTTAACTAATTTTCAAGTTTCAACGTTTAAAAAGGTTGAAGCCTGAGCATTTGATTTAAAAAATTTAATTTAACTCTAACTTTGCGTACTGTTGAGAATATTAATATATCAGGCTATTAAAATGTGTTTGGCATGAATACTTATAAATGCCTCTTGACGTCAAGTCTTTAACAAATCATTAACATCCTTCCGGACTTTATATTTACTTAAGACTTTAATTTCCTAAACTTCGGAGATCTCTTGATTTAGTTTGTTCTATCACATAACCTATCACTGGAAGTTTATCTCATCATTAGCCATTAGACATACTTTGAATTTTAGAATTTCAATCAAAATCGGGAACATATCTAATTTATGCACCGAGATTATCGAGAATTAAGATTTTCCAAACGACTCCATAGCTTTACCTTGTCGCCATTTTGCATTCCATTTTTTGCGGTGCATTATAGTTGAAGTACTCCTTTAAGTAAACTTTTTTACTCGTTTAGTCAGTTTTGCTTTCCTCTGAAAGCTAGCACGATTTACTCGTTGTTATTTTATAGATTGTCAGTACGGAATCTCATTTGAAACAAAAAAAATAAGTAAGTTTCAATGACTTATTATTAAAGAGGTACTTTATTCATAAACCTATCTGAAAATTAATCTTGATTCATATTGGCTATTTAAACCTAATTTACTATACTCTTGTATTTCAGATCTCCAATATGATTTTATCGCAACAAAGAGAACAGGATCAGATACCAAGAGAGTATAAGTTTATCAACGCTTAGGTGATTCAAGATATCTGATTCTGCATCTCCAAGATTCTTTGTATGACTCAAAATCTTCTAAGGACTAATAAAATTAAAATAATACTAGCCTCACAACTACCCAAAGACTCACAAGAATTGTCGATTATACAAAAGACATCCACATGAATGCTTATCCATCTAATGACATTGGCACTCTATGGGCAATATAGAAGTTTACGCATATAATGGTGATACAGTTAATAATAAACATGCAAATGCTTCAACTCATATATTTCCTTAAATTGTGGCTTGATGGGTACTGTTATCAAGAAACCCTCATTCTGAGCTTTATGTATAGAATTGAAAACTCTCCCAATGATAGAGAAGTTTCACTTTTCTATTAAATTTAAGTCAATGCTGATGTTAATAAAACTCAGTCTTTATATATTCTGAGATTATAATAAATAGTTTTATTTAAGAGAATTTCTATTTACATTATATTCAATTTAAAAAAAAAACACACCCACTTAACCCTTTAAGTTCAACCTAAATAATTATTTCTTAAATTATATATCATTATTGTAGAAATACATTTGAATTAGGAAAATTCAATTTAAATTTATTTATTATAAATCAAAATATTGGCAGTTAAAGTTGTCCAATTT
>ARYC01005695.1:0-18286 GCA_000711775.1 Oxytricha trifallax | reverse complement strand
CTCCCCTTTAATACTTTGAGTAGGTCTGAAAGTATATTTTTGTAAGAGGACACTTCTTGAGACAATCTGTTGAAGACTGAGAGTTTTTCAGCTTTAGTATCACGTTTCTTTCATACCAAAGTTAACTGTAATCTTACTCTGAACATTTGCAGTCTCGATGTACCTTTACATATTAGAGGCTTCAGCGAGGTAGTACTATTTCTTCTTAGACCAATCTCTATCACCAAACATTTAGTAGTAAAGTTGGATGAAATTCAAGAATTTCAAAAGACCTTGAACTTTCTCCTGGTCTCTACTTTTAAAACTTGATAAAGTGACTTAACTTGGCTTTTCTGTTGCTGCGATTTCAGTTTCATCAAAGTCAAAACCACCATTCTTGTTTCATTTTTTGGCTTGGACTCTGAGAAGTACATAAATTCGAGCATTTCCTCTTCCAGCTTTTTTATTTGGCTTTGTAAGTACAAAATTAGAATCTGGAATTGAGATTGGCTTATGTGCAAATTATTGATACTTCTACTGAATTTGCCTTCCTTGAAATAGCAGTAGTTATTTCTTCTATATTTTATATAAAAAACAGGAATGCCTAATAATTCAATGATTGAAAATAAAGTCAAAGACCCTGAAATTCTGTACTCTTTTTCTTATGACTGTAACAAACATCACTATCAAATTTATGAGCCTGAGGCTCTGTAATTTCAGTTAAAAGATAATTATTCAAGAGAACAATAGGATTAATAACAGCAGTTAATACAGATGCCATAACCTAATTCAAACCATTAATCAAATAATTCCTTTGAACTAGGGTGTAACCCTAGCCTAGATAAACTTGAGGAAGGGCTACTGAGGTTTTCGCAGTGAGATTATTATAAGGACTTCAAACAATAATAGATTATTACTAAAAATTAAGCAACCTATAAAATGATTCTCAAGCTTGAATCATATAGCTTTAATTTTATCAAATTCAGAGTCCTACAAAGAAAAAATAAATTGACTTCAAAAGAAAAATGATTTCTCTTGTGGAGGCCAATCCAAAAAATAACTTTCAATTCAAAAATCTAAACAAATTTACAATTACCTCCCTATTTTTTCACTATTTAACTTAAAAGCTTTATATTTAAACTCCTCAGATTTGTTGCAAGTTAGAAAAGTACTAATTTTATTAAGGAACATGAAAATTTATTTGTATTGACCTAAATACAAGCTGCTTGAAATATCTTCTATAAAGTTTTAGAACCCAATTAATTTGAAAATTATAAGTTCAAGTCGCTCTTAACTATTTTTTCTTTAATTACTTAAGTTTTCTCAATTTATTCAAAGTTTTCATTTAAATTTTTGATTTTAGGTTTAAATTAGCTGTTCATATAGTTACGTAGATCTTATAAATTTCAAAGCCTAACTTAAGTTTTTGAGTTTTTAAGTTATTCTATTACTTTATGTACTGAAATAATAATTTACTTGCATTTTGATTATTTATATTGCTGAATTTCTTAGATAATTCGGTTATTATCTAAAATTTCCCGAAATATATCCCTAAATTACGTTCAAACTTAGCTATAGCCCAATAACTTTAGTTAAAAAAGTGAAAGTAAAAACTGCAAAAAGTTTAAAAGCTTCATTTTTTTATAAAAAATAACAGCAAATCTATTAAATAAAGTTTAACGTTCAAGTTCAAGTGATGTTTGTTACAAAAGATTTAAAGTTTGGTTTAACAAGTGAAAAAAAGTTTTATCAATCAAAGAGAATGTTACCAATCTTTCTAGTGATAAGTAATTTCTTGCTGTATAAAACATAGCTGGAGTTTAATTAATGTAATAGTTGAGTAATAGTTACCACTATTTAATTTTAAGTCTAAAAATTCAAAGATTAATTATATTCAGGGTAGATTTTCATATGTAACAATAAGTAAAAACCTTCAAAATAACACAGTGAACACAACTTAATTATCAAATCAGAACTCAATATATTTATTGTAAAAAAAACCCCAAAAAAGCATAGTAATATATTACATAATCGAAGAAATAATAAGCATAAATAGTTAAATTATTTTTTCTAGTATTAACAGTTAAATGATATACACATAATATAATGACTTACTAAACTTGATTGAATTTTATTCATAGATAACTTCGGTAAGGCATTGGGTAAATGGCGAAAACTGGATAATGTAAACATAGTTTTAAACAGCAACAAATTCAGTGAGGTTTCCAATATGGGGTCTCAATCTAAGGTCTCTTTTAATTCTTTGGGGTTTTAAGTATTTATTGAATTTCTAAATATTATCATTTTGTAGCAAGAAGAGAAATCTTTTTTGTTTGCAAGCAATCTGGTATACTTTAACAGTACTTTGCTGTTTATAAATAAATAGAAAAAAGAATTGGAATTGAGTTAAATTTCTAAAACTATTGAGGCCTATTTCCAAGTTGCAGTTTTAACATCAAAGAATTTAGTAATGAAAAGTTTATCTTCATATTAGTAAAAACTATTAATTAGATAAAGATTGTATAATCATATTCGTTTACGATTGATATTTCCCTTTGATAAGATCTTTCGAAGAATTGATACTTGAATCGAATTATTTATGCTGTAAGGGATTTAGACTAAAGTTGGTAAGGAAGGTAATTTATTCTCTGATACATTAAAAGCATAAAAAACAAATATCTAAAGCGTTCTAAGACTACTTACCATAATAAATTTATACCCAATTTTCATTTCATTCATAGAGTTTCAATGATGTATTATTTTACTATTGCTGAACACAGTTGTTGCCATCATTAAATTGATTTCTAAATTGTCCATTTAGATTTAAGCTAGATTGATTTTCGTAATTATCTTAATAAACAACTTTTTGTGTGATATCATTGTAAGAGTATCGAGAGAATGGCGCGTATTTAATAATGTAAGGGTCATCTTGAACGGTAAAAGATTTAGTAGAGTAAAATTTTTGGGATCTTTATTAGCATTCTTAATGGTTGTTGGGGTCTTCTTTTGTTTAGAACTTTTAAAATGGTTTTAAATCAGCATTATCTCCAAGGACGATGATCTCAGTGAACATTTATGGATTTCCAATGTAGTATGAATCAAGAGTAAGGAGTGAAATTTTCTTGAATGCGAAATCAATTGTTTGCCACTTGGAGATTGAATTAGCTTTAACATCTTTTGGTCTATTCATTTATAATTAGAAGTGAATTGAATTTCTGTTACTGTCATAATTAGTCTCATTTGGAGTCTAAACATCAGAGAATTTAGTAATGAAAAGTTGATCTTCATTCAAGTCGAAATCGTTAGTTCTGATAAAGAGAGTGAAATAATATTTCTTAATGAGTTATAATATTTATTTAAGCACTTACGATGAATTGAATCTTGAATGGAATAAATCTTTGATGGTAAAAGCAAGATCCTAGTTAGTAACGTTGATAGCTTCATCACCTGATACATTAAAAGCAAAGATAATGTAATATGAATCAAGACTAAGGAATGAATTTTGCTTGAATGAGAAATCAATTGGTTGATAGTTAGAAATCTCGTTATATTTCAAATCAATTTGATTCGTTTATTGAAAGTTAGAAAATGGAAGTAGTGTTGAATTGAATTTCTGATACTGTGCTTGGTTTGCCCCAAAGTTTGAGTCTTAAAATTTGAGAATTTATTAATGAAGAGTTGATTTTCATTTAAGTCGAATTCATTAGTTCTGATTAAGAGAGTGAAATCATATTTATTTGCTAGGGTAACTGGGTTAATTTAATCTCTCGAAGAATTGAATCTTTAATGGAATATATCTTTGATGGTAATATACAAGAATGATTTTGGTTACTGTGAGAATTAAATTACGATTTCTCAATATCATAAGAATTTCTTAAAGATTTAAATATTAAATATTCGGATTACCTATATTGAAAGTTAAGAAAAAATGTTTTGGCTTGATTATCAATGTATATCTGTTAAAAAATCCTAGGAGCTCCTTGGTTCATCTGAATTTTTATTAAGTACCTATATAAAAAGATTTAAAAAAATACTTAGCCAAATTGTTTCTGATTATTTTGTTTTGCAAATTTAATTTTGATTTTTAATTTTGTAGACGGAGATTTACTGAAGAAGTTGTAAAGATTTAATCAAATTACTACCGAAATTATTTGAAGTTTATTATTAGTTTATGGAATTATTTCTATTCATTAAGGCAAAATCTAATCATTACGAGGAAACAAATGATCAGTTTAGGGTATTTAATTAATTAAGAGCGGCAGTGACATGACTTAAAAGCTACATTTGCTCAAGTACAATCGCAGTGTTGCAATCACTGGATGTTTTCAACATAGCGTTTCGCTAATCAATGTCTGGCATGGTAATTAATTAAAGAATCTGAATCGTATCAAATAAACAAACAATCAGTTTTTACAAGGATTTTTAAACTTGCACAGTGACATGACTCTCAGGCTACATTCCTCCGCAGATTTTTCGCCAATCGATGTCGGGCAAGGACGATAAATCGTAAATTAATTATAAAATATTTTAATTTATCTTAATTTTAGAGAACCAATAAAATGAATATTTAAAAGGAAAACTATAGAACTTAATTTTACTTCAGAATTGATAATCTTGAGGACAAGAATTAAATTTAATTATATAAAATATTTTATTATCCAAAAGGAAAATTTGTAACTTGATAATTTGAAGCAAATAGATTAATTCTATTTAATAATTTAAAATCTATGATAAAATTAATGGTTCTGTAAATGCTAGTTAATCATAGCTGTAATTGAATTAAGAATAGAAGAAATTTTAAACTGAACTATTTGCTATAAAATCTCAACTTAATGCCTAGCAATATATATCACATGTAAATGCTTTAATTATTTTTAAATTTTAATGGAATTTAATATTAAACAAACTTTATTGAGAATAATTATAATAATTTTAAAAGCAATATATTTTAAATTTAAAATTCAAATTATCTTATGATAAAATTAAATAAAATAATTTACATTTTAGTTTGAAATAGAAGTAATTTAATTTTACATGATTTATATGAATTAATGGAAGGGGAAGTTAAAATTATAACTAATAATATAATAAATGGTACGACTAGGAGATGTAAGCATTGAGCATCAAGAAGTAGATTCACACACTTCAGTTCGGATTTGTAATATGATCTTTGTTTCACTGGTGGTGTAAAGTGCAGAACTGTGTCCCTTTACAATTTACCCTGAACTGGCATTTTTAAATTCATCGCAGATTATTATATTTAATAACACTAATTAAGCTATATTTAAAAATGTCCTAATTCCCTCTGAACAACACTGAGTTGAGAAATACTGCTTCTTTTTCACATTTACACTTTTTAAATGATAACTTCCTTCGCGATTCTACTTTGATAAATTTACTTATATATAATCGCAATTAAGCATGAGTGCCCTATTTTCAAAGAAACTTCTAAATTTCAATTATTTGGCCCTACTTTCAAGCCCCTTTTCGGTAAATGAGAGAGGTTTTTATGAAAAAGTCCCTATTTTGCTCTAAACTACGCAAGTCTCTAAAATCGCTAATTTCGCAAATCTCCCAACTTCCCTATTTATACAGACCCATAAATTTGAGATGTATCATTTTTTACACATACATATATAACTTTGATCAGCCCCCTAATTTTTTTGACCAACTACTAATAAAAAAATGACATATGGCAACAAAAACACAGGGGTTTTGAAATTGAGGAGATTTGGGGTTTACGCATTTTACCATTGGTCTAATTATATTATTTATTTAATTTTAATTTTATTTTCACAATTTCCTGATTCAATTCTATTTTAGCAATAACAGTTACAGGGTTAAGCTAGGGGTTACATCTTTCTCCGCTATTATGATTTACTTAAGGAAATAAATGTTGGTGGAGTCCGCTATTGGTAAGAAAGCGTGGCAGTCTTGGGCAAGAAAGTTGTATAGCTCTTTCTTACTTTTGCACTTCTGGGCGAGTTCTGAAACATTGATACCAGTAAGTTACTATTGGTTCATTAAACTTTAAAATTAAGGTGCCTTAAACCATTTTATATAGGCCAATTTTGATTCAGGAAGACACTACCGTTACTAAAATCAGAGAGTGCTTTTCATAATAATGAAATCGTACCAGCACGATCCAATTTCCGCTAGCGGAATTCCTACCAGCACCAAAAGAAATCATTATTAGTAAGTTAAGATTTTCTATATAGCATTGAATTAAGGATTCAAATTTTGATTTTCAAATAACTTATTACAATAATCATATTCTATTTTTAAGAAAAAAAAATCCAAAACTAGTTGATTACTTAGTTATACTTTCTTTAAATGAGATACTAATGCTTATAATTTCTTGTAAGTAGTGTTTTTAACTATAAGCTATCATTAATATTCAGCAGCCTGGCCATTATAAATTTACAAGTGGACAATAAATTTGAGGATTCTAAGCAATATTAGTCTATTTTATATCCAACTCTTATAACTTTTGCACTCTGAAGTTAATTATATTATTTATATATTCATATAGCTAAGGACCTGAATTTTTTGTATTAAGCTAAATTTAATAGAGAATGCTGAGAATTTATGGTTTAATAGTAATTTAACATTGACATAAATTGGAAATTTATATCTATATAGTTAAATTAAAAGCAAGTTCTATTAGAAATTTAGAACTTTAATTTCTTACTTTGAATGATTATTTCCTTCAAAATTTCTACTTTAGTAATGAATCTCAGATCAGTTTATTTATTATATCATTAATTACAGTCATAAAATTCAGAAATACTAAATAAATGCCCTATATAGTTAATAATATTAAACGAATAAATAAAAGATATGGATAAAATAAAAGCTTATATTTAAATTAAAATAATAATAGGAAATATTTCTCTATATAATTTATTATTTATAATAAAAGAATTGACTATTCAATTTAATATTTTTTAAGCCATTTTTAGAAATTAAAGCTTAAATTTAAGCTATTCTTATGGTCAAAATGCAAATATCATTGAGCATAATAAATTATTCTATAATAAAGT
Source organism: Oxytricha trifallax (assembly GCA_000711775.1). Classification (NCBI taxonomy): domain Eukaryota; phylum Ciliophora; class Spirotrichea; order Sporadotrichida; family Oxytrichidae; genus Oxytricha; species Oxytricha trifallax. Next base: position 11,264 of record ARYC01005695.1, on the reverse strand, counting down.
ATGCATTGTGCTTAAAATAAACCTAATTAAAATAAAATATTTATCATAAATTCCATTTTGAATATTTAAAATATAAAACTTATTTTCAATGTTTCTACTTTTATAAAATCTTAGCTTTTAAAAATCTCAATGATTGGACTTTAAATAAATTAATTTATTTAAATATAAGTTAATAAATTACTTGAGTTTAAATGGATTTATATTAGTAAAGTAAACTTAAGTAAAAATAGTTCATTAAGAACTTAAATAAAATTAAATTAGAATATATTTATTATTAAAAAATGATATAGTAAAGTTCTAAACTTTTCAATGAACTTTTATATAAATTATCAATAACTTTCTAGCTAAGCTTATAAACATGATCAATTAGATTTTTACTAAATTACAGTTTATTATACTTTATAATTATAAATTATTGGATCTATATAAATATAAATTTTATCTGAGTATAGTATAATTTTATATTGATAAATTTAAACAAGAATTTTATAGTAGTTGTTTGATTTAGATCTAAATTTATATCTTAGTGTTTATTTAAATTAAAAATTAATATAAAAAATTATAAATTTTACCACTATTACAGTTACTCACCATGCATCTTTGAATAAATTTACAATATAATATAATTAAATTAAATTAATCTACTTTTACCTTTTACTATTAAAATTAACACAATATAGACAATAAAAAAAGATATATATAAAAATAAAAGCAAAACTTGAGAGAAAAATTAAAAATTTTAACCTCAATAAAATAAAAACCTAAGCTGATTATATTGCTCAAATAGAAATATATTTCTCAAAAAATGATCAAACTGGCAAATTATTCAAAACTTAGTCTGATTTTTATGGTTTATACACTAAAAATATAAAATTTGTAAACTTTAAAAGTTCGCTCCAACTTTTGGTAAATTTTAGAATTTTTACTTAAGCAATAAATGTATAATAATAATAATAATAAATAACTTACAAAATCAAAATTTCTTAAGTATCGATGTTGTGTTAGAATGAAATGTTCTGCCAGGAGGGCAACTTATGTAGAACTTGTATTTAAAAATACAGAAATAATCATTTTTCGGGATAGTAAACTTAAGCATCATTGAAGTAGAATAGCCAGAGTGAGTTAGTGACTTAGAGTTTTAATGATGTAAATTAAAACTAAAGAAATTAAAATCAACAACTAAATTAAGGATAAATTCCTTCACAGCTTAATTAACTAGCTTAAAATATTAATCCACCTAATGTTCCTTAACAGCCTGCAAATATTGCACTAAATGCAAATTAAGGCAAAATCAGGGCTAAAATTAATTAAATTAAAATGTTCAGTAACCAGTTGTATAGCCAAATTTAATTTAACACTACATTAATTTTAAGTTGGATGTTTTTCCCAACCACAAATTTTCAATTAGCAGAAATCCATAAATGGTGACCCACCTCTATTCATTAAATCCAGAAAAATTATTTTATTCAAAAATGTTCTACATTTCTCTTAAAGCTAGGTGAGAGGGCAGTTTTATAAAAGAGAAACTTAATCAGAGGCAGCACAGGATAGTTTTAATACACTCAAAAATATTCAACCACTTTGCATTCAAAAACCAAATAAATTGTAGCAATTTTTTTACGCCCTTAACATTATGATGGGAGAAACATACTTTTTTCTCTGGAGTAGTCTATATAGCATGCAATTCTAAATTTGAGAAAACCAGAATATATTGAACTTGCATTATCTTAAAACAAGATGTTCGACCCTGACAATTTCTTTGGTGTAATTCATGATAACTCGTACCAAACATTCAAACTTTAAAAGTTTGGAGCAAAATCAAGATATGAATTGCAAGATAATTCATAAATGCTAGGTAAGCTAGTTGATTTTTTAGAGGTATAAGATTAATCTCCAATATTAATTTGGACAGCTGAGAATGACAAATAAGACTTTATTGTCATTAAAAAGTTTCAAGGAGAATGGTATTTCTTAAATTCAGACAGCTGTATTTATAAAATCACTAAGGATGGCAGAAAATTAATTCAAGATCTTTCAGAGAAAGCAGAAGAAATTAATTAGCAAGACTTTTTAATTCAAATTTTGGACCTATAAATAATTTGTACAATTTAAGAGTGTACGATCAAAATCAGAGATAAACTGATTAATTACTTTTCAACATGTTTAGATTAATTTATCAGAAAAAAACAATACTCATAGCATGTCAGTTTTTGGGCTGATTTTAAATAGTTGGCAGAATTGCAATTGAAGCTTTCAGAAATTCAGAATAATAAGTTTGTTCTGCCACCAATTAAATTCAATCGAGGAAATTCTTCCACCAACACTTTCACTTAGAATCAATTTAAACAGCAAAAGAAATCAGCCACTAAGAAACGGCAAAAGTAAAGTACTTTTTCAGATGATGAAACAGAGGATTCACAAATGAACAAAGAGCAACATGATCAATATGGTGACTAGAAACAAGCAAGCATTGCAAGAGTAGGAGGTCTCCAAGAGACAGAAGCAGTGATCTAAAGTAAGTAATTTTTTATTATTAAATATATAAGCTAGACCGACAAGTGCCAGCATTTTTTTATTTTAATTAATTCTTAATTTCCTAAAAATTAAAAAAACTCCTTCTTTTTATTCTTAATTTCTTACAAATAATCAAATTTATTCTTCTTAAGTAAAAATAAAAGCATTTAATTTAAATATAAAGAAATAATTGTTTGAGATTGAATAAAATATTACCAAATAAAAATTTAAATTATATAAAAAAATAAAGCATAAGCAAAAAATAATAATGCTTTTAATTAAAAATTATAACTCTAATTTTTATAAATTGAAATTAATGCTTATAAAATGCTGAAAAATCTATATCTACTAATTTTTGTTAACATTTGTTATCAATAGTAATACTATTTAATAATATCTCAACAATTATTGGATTTATATAAAAATTGCGAAAATTATAGCTATTACTTTACTTACTAATATTTAATTAGTTAGTGCATATTTAATAAAATGTCTGACTTAAGGTATAGAATAATGATCTATAAAAATGAAATGTTTGATTGAACTTAAAATAGAAATAAATATCATTTTGTTAGGGCCCCTTAATCACATGCTTGAATTATAAAGAGTGTATTTAAGTGATTTACACTAAAATTATATAAAAATAGCGTGTATTAAAAAAAGTGTAGGTACATTAATAGTGCGCATTTAGCGAGAGTGCATGTTAAATTGAGTGTAACAAACATCTCTGTTTATAAATAGCACTTAAATAAGTGAGAAAAGTATGAAAAATGTGCAATTACATAATTTTAATGACACGGGAATGTAGAACTCGAGCTGCTCTTTAAAGTTCACACAAAGCGCAGTTTAGTTAGTGGGGAGCGTGTGAGTTGCGTTGCTTATAAAGAAAGTGCGATAGCCATCGCAGATTCAGCACTTAATTGATTCCATTATAAGTTTAATTATTAAAGTAGTAATTATTAAGTAATAAATCTCAAACTTAATTCAAATGTGGAGGTAAAACCGCATCCCCTTACAAATAGTGTGAACGGTAAAACTTCGCCGCTAATCGGTAAACAGGGTACAAACCCCATATATTCTTGATCAGCATGTCAAACTCTATAAGACTGGTAAGTATGGCCTCAAAATAAAATCATGAATTTTTTCGCATCTTCACCGTACTTGCATTCTCAAGATCGGCTCCCTCAAATTAAGTTAAATTCTGTCCTTTTAAATTTCCTTATTTATCGATATTATTAAAACTTTTTATCAACTTACAAATTCTTTGTGTACATACGTATTGGGGTTTATATATATTTATTTTTATTATTAAATATAATTTTGAATTATTAATAAAAATTATAATTATCGATGTCGTCATTGCTATGAGCTTTTTACTTGATGATAATTATAATTAAATAAAATAAATTGTAAAGCTTAAATGCCAATTTAATATATAACAGAGGGAAATTAAGCAATTTTAATTAATATTTTACATTTTTTCAATATTATACAGATTTTTTAATAAATAATTTAGTTTTATACTTACTTTTTTAATTTTTTGAAACTTAATCATAAATTAAAATTTGAAAAGTTTTTCAATCTCAATTTTTATGATTAAATTATTAATAAAAAAAATAAAAAAAATTTATCTAAATAATTTATCACAATAATTTAATTTCAATAAATAATTATAGGTGAAAAAATTTTATGAAAAATAGCCTGATACTCATTTTAAGTTAAAAAAATATCATTATTATTTTCTTAAAGAAAAAAAATTGTTAATTTGGAAAATTAGTTTAATCACTTATAATTAATAAAGACTGATAGAATTGTTAAATTTAAAGAATTATCGTATAAACCATCAAAAAAATTTAAATGATAATGTTTAAACAACTGCAAGAGAAGTTTATACAATTTCAGATGCATTAGCAAGCACTGGGGGTTTTATGGGTTTAATATTCACATTGATTTCATTTTTTGTATCTCATATCTAGGAAAACTTATTAATTTTTATATATATATATACTTTAATTAACATCCTTCTTTTTATAAAACTTGTTCTATCAATCTCTTTTTAAGAATCTCCACACTTACGATAAATTAGAGCTCTATAAATTTATAGCCATAATATATATTTACATTTTTAATTAAATTAGAGATATTTTAATTATTTAATTAGAGATCAACATACTCTTGATCCAAGCTATTTAAATTAAAATTTATTTATATAAAAATCTAATCAGGGAAGCAGATACCATTAAAGCTAAACAATAAAAAGCATAAATAGATTTCTTTAAATTTGAACAATATCTTAATGGATTAAAAAGATGAGGGGAAATTAAATATTTAAGTTATAAAAAAAGTTAAATTGTTAAATTCATTTAATTGTAAAAAACAAAAATCTACATTTATTTATTTGATGGGGAAGTAAATAAAAAGTAACGGGTAACAGACTAGTATTATTGAAATACATTTGAAATGGGAAAATTAAAAAATAAAAAAGAGATGTTTTTTAAAATTATATATAACAGCCAGTAATTAGGAGTGTTCTTAATTGTAATTTGAAGACATTGAATTAAACAGTAATCTATTTTAAATTTAAAATTATTAATTAAATCAATTAGTTATATATAATTAGTGGTCTAGTGGTCTAATGGTCTGGCCATAGTTTTTGGTGGTCTAGTAGTCTGGCTGGTCTGGCTGGGTGTATGACACGGTACTTACTAGTGAAACTTTCTCAATGTCTCCTGTCACAAGTTCAAGATTTTCAAGGATGTTCATTCTGAATTGGTAGAAGTTAATATCTGGAAGATAGACATCAGTAACGGCTCACACAAAGATGTAGCTGCCAACATTATCGTTAGTGGGTGGGAGTACTAGAGTATGTAAGAGCGTTAGTAAGTGGATCTATAGTCTCGGTGCAGACCACCAAAAACTATGGCCAGACCACTAATTATATATAATTAATTGATTTAATTAATACTGTTATATGTAATTTTAAAAAACATCTCTTTTTTATTTTTGAATTTTCCCATTTCAAATGTATTTCAATAATATAAACATAAGTAGTTCTGATCAAGTTATAAAATTAAATGAATTATATACACAAATAAAGACAAGATAAAAACTGGTTTATTCAAGAATAATAAAAATTCACTGATATTTTATTATTAATATTATTGATTTACAATTAATTAATTAATAAAAAAGCAATTTTTATCATTATTAAGAAAGAATGACTCAATAAAATATTCTTAAATAAATATTTGTTCGTTCATGAAAAATGTTTAAATTAATTTATCTTTAAATTAATAGTTTATACATTTATTCTTTTATCACTAAAATAATTATTCTTTCTCAATTATTTAGAAATATTTTCAATCAACATATTATAGATATTTGAATGCTTAAAATACAAAATAATTTAGTCCATAAAAGTAAATATTTTTAAATCTGCTTAATTCTATATAAGATTTGGATTATTACTTTTATTAGAATTGTAGAATTTTATTATTTATTAACAAATTTCCCCACAATTAATATTCAATGAAAGACTACTTGAGAAAATCTTTTGTCTGCTAATGCTTAAAAAAACCAAAATAATATGTATTAAAAGAGTAATTATATAAAATTGCTATAGAATAATTGCAAGATAATTTTGAAATCCAGAATATTTTCAAGTAAATAAACATGACTTAATTCCTTGCTAAGATATTTGTTTATAAGTATCAAAGATCACTCATCCCATACTTCAAACAAAATCATATAAGTTTACCTGAACAAAAAGATGATTTGAAAAATAGAAAAGAAGATAAAAAATTAAATTTATTGTCAAAACTTAATTGTAATTATTAGGTTAAAAAACAGATATTCACAAAAGTGTAGACAAATTTAGAAACTGGAATAAACTTTCTGAATTTTTTTAACTTTTTTTACATTTTGATGATAAAATTGCAAAGAAGAAACTGAAGCAAAATCTTTAGCTTGTTGTGATAGAGAAGAAAAAAGATAAAATTAATTAGAGAATTCTGAAGAATTATTATATTTTAGATATTAAAAAAGTTATAACTTTATAGAATTTGGAGACCACAAAGAGCTATAAAAAATAAATTATAACAAACAAGTTAAAAGATAGCATATTTTCAGGCCTAAATCTAGAAAAATTAATTATAAGAAATAATTTAGAATAAAAACCTCAAAACCCCTTAATGAGGTTTATAAGTGCTTTGATTTGTAGGGAATTTGTTAGGGGTTGGGGTTATTAATAGGTTTTAATGTGAAATTTATAGTAAATGTATTTAATTTAATCACTCAAAATGCACTTTTGGATCATGTGGGAGAGGTCTGAAGTTTATCTTACTTAACCACAACTCTATCTGCTCTATTAATATGTCTGATCTTGAGTTTGGTTTTATTATTATTGATTCTGCCATATGTTTTATTGATTGAGATACTCTGGTTTTGTCTATAAACTACTTGATTCTTTACTTAGCATCTTTCTCGCACCTTGTAGAGTAGTAATCGTTGCGAGGCATATCGCACTCTATTATTATTGCTGCTAAAGCCCACACATCCCACTAAAAGTCACCATCTCTCCAGTCTTCTCTTTCTGGATAATAGCCTGGAGTTCCCATTACACCTCCAAGCCTTGATACTTCCACCCTTAATGCTCTTTTGAAGTCAATAATAGTCACTCTTAAAGGTGAAAAGTTTATCAGAATATTCTCAGGCTTCAAAACTCTGTGAACAAAGCCTAACTTATGTAGCTCTCTTATACCTTCTAAGGTTTAAGTTGCTATCAAAGCAAGCTACTTGTGATTCCTTTGATCACTAATGAAATTTCTGAGGGTCATTTTATAGAGTGGGAGTCTGAAAGCTACATGATCTTTGGCAAGTAGAACAGCATCTAGCTTGATTAAGTACTTACACTCTTTAAATTTGGCTTGAGGGAGTACTTGATAATCGTTAGTAAACTCCATCTAATATTTATCATCACTTAAGACATAGTTGAAAGGATAAACCTTGTAAGCATATTGATGGTCATTGATAACTTTCTTATCAAAGGAATCCTCTAGAATTAGATAACTTTAAAGAGAAGCATCTAAATCTATCTACGCAAAAACTGGTATTTTCTTGGATTGAATTTTGATCATAATTTTTGTGATTTCAGAGGTTAGTTGGTTGCGTGCCTTCTTTACGCACTCTAACTCACTAGCTTATTCAGGTGCTGCCACTTTAGAATATTCCCTCGATTTTCTTATGTTGAGAAGCTTCAACTCAACTTCATGCTTTTCAATTTCTATGTCTTTTTGTGAGCTTTTAAAAGATGTTTCTTCAAGTCTCTTGTATGAGAGTACTACTTATGGCACTCAAAGCAATCATACTTCCTATCGATTTTGTCGTGCTTTAAGTATACAGTAGGCTTGGCTTCTCTATGTTCCTTCATATGTCTTTACCAGCTTGATTTATGAGCAAAATTTGTCTCACATAGCTCACAAAAGTATACTTCTATTTCTTCAGTTTGTATAGGAATTTCATTAATACCTTTCTCCTCCTCTCTGTCTCCCACTTGTTTGCCATTTATTTTCTATTACTAATTTCTATTTTAATAACAGAGACCTCAAGTGATAGCTCTGGTAGTTCCTTATGAGAGTTAGTTTGATGGAAGTGCTGTAGTTTTTCTTAAAATGTTAGCGCTCATAATTAAATTTGAATTTAAAATTATAAAACTGCCACTATAACTGAGAGCTTATTTGATAGCTTTGCAAGCCTACAAGTTTCAAGGGAAGTTCTTAGAGTATTAGAGAAGAAGTATAAGTGTTAAGAGACAATCCAGCTCTAAATATGGGGGAGGAAGTAACCATTTTTACTATCAATAATAAGTTGATTACAGCACGTACCGATTTAGGAGGTGCACCTAATTAAGTACGTACCAATTTAAATTTAAAAATATGGAACTATAACAGTAGAAATTGATATCAATCTCTCAAGCTTGAAACCAGTTCTCATAACCTTCTCCATATCCTTCTTAGAGGTTGACCTACTAAAGGATGCCCATATTTAATAGTAAGTCTTACAGAGGTATATAATTGAAATCAATAAACTTAAATTTGAATATCATTTCTTAGATCTGTAAACAAGTTGGAGTCAATGAATGATGCAATGAAAAGAGTGCAAGCACAAGAACTGATTAAAAGATTTAGAAGCAAGGAGGATTTGCATCGCTACCTGGTGCAGCAAGGTAATAAACTCATAGTTGCTAATCTTGATTATGTAGTTGGTTTGTTCTTGCCAACGATGGAAAGTTCTAAAATTTTCATTTCTAAGAGCAATACTCTGCGAAGAGAAGAAAGCATTGAAAACTTGAGATGTAAAGTTTGCAGAGATTCCAAACTATCCAGAGATTTCAGTGACAAACTTATATGATGATGCTATGAACGACCCAGAGGTTTCGCAGTACCTGCCTACTAAGAAGCAGTTGTCAAATAAACTACCTGAAAGAAACTATTTCTTTGGCATACTTGCAATAATCAAAGGTGATTACTTGAAAGAAATTATTCAAGAATGTCATAAGAAAAGGTACAGTATCTCTTCAGAAGATAAGGACAAACAAGGGATCAAGATAAGTGAGAGCTGGATAACAGAGCTGCAGAAGCACCCTTATATTTCAAGTAAGATTTGTAGCTTAACTCTTTAGAAAAATCTGGTACTGGCATCTGTTTGATGAAGGAATAGAGCAAGCTTCACAGAGAGAGAAAGTCGCAGACGAAGTATGAAGTTAGCAAGAGACTTTATTCAAATATTTAGCCCCCAGAGTCAATGAACATAGATGCTGGAGCTGGCAATAAGAGAAGAAACTCAGGAGGAGGGAAGCAAGAAGTAGAAGAAAAGAAAGAGAAGCCAGCTCCCTCTAAAGAATTTTAAATGTGACTTATATATTCATTAACTTAACTACAAAACTTATTTATATACATTCACTCTCCCTTCTTTAGCACACTTTTAAGCCAAAAAATTATCTACTCGCTTCGCTGAGCTTTTAATAAAGTCTACTGTATCGATAGGTAGGTCATGCATCAAGTGGTATAGCAGCAGTTTCGTGTAATGGCCTTTTAATATACCCCAGTAGAACTCAATTCCATTAAACTATGGACTGTAAGGTACGTTGAACACTGGCGTTATTCTAAGTTGTTCATAACTCTTCCTTGTTTCTTTAGTCTTATGAACAGAAAGATTATCAACAAACAGTATTATCTCTTAATCAGGGTACTTCTCTCTCAGCTGTCATAAGAACTTTATATACTGCTCTGTCTTAATAAAGCGAGGATGAATAACATAAGTTTCTAAACCAGTATCTTCACTAATTCCTCCAAGAATTTCCATCGTTATACCTTGACTTTCTAGTCATATACTTCTATATTACTATGCCTCTTATACCAAGATTTCTAGATGAAAGTGTTGAAGGTAAACACAGCCTCGTCAGCATGAATAAACTTAATATTATTCTATTATGCTCTCTGCATTTAATTATAAATAAAATTTAAGTTGTTGTTGTAAAATGGCAGAGTGATATCAAATACTCTCTTGATACGATTTACACCTTTGTAAGAGATACCATTTCGTTTATAAATGTGTGCAACAGACTATGCAGAGATCTTCAACTCAGGGAACTTGCGGTGAAACATAGTAGCTCGTTGGTCGAGAGAGAAGTGAGCCCAATATTTCAAAGTTTTTTCATTAATAAGATAGTCAATGTGCTTCTATGAAACTTTGACTTCCTCTAAGGCATAGAATTCAGCTATTATTGCTTAAGTTATACTGCTATAAGGCAGTGGGAGCGAACAGTTGAAGGACTTCGCTTGAAGAGCAGTGCAATTGACTTATAATTAAGTACTGGTTTGACTTACTCACTGTATTTATCACATCCAAATCGCAGTTTAAACACTAAATCTATATACTCCTCATCATAAATAGACCCCAAAAGCTTGCTATTTTTGTCTCGCATTTAATTAATAACCCCAACCCCTAACAAATTCCTTACAAATCGAAGCACTTATAAACCTCATCAAGGTGTTTTGGGGTTTTGATTTTAGTTTGCTGATATATTTTAATTTAGTAATGATTTAATCTTCTAGATAGAGAATAATTGTTGAGATTAAGACACTCTGGTTACTTCTTTGCTGATAGGAAATAAAATAAAAGTATCATTAATGGGTGTAATGTTACGTATTTTATGAGAATTTTATACGTTTTAGTAAATTAAATTACTCCTAATGAAGTTTTGTTTCTCTAGGAGGTCCTCCAAATCAAGTTTGAACTAATTTGGAGGTAAAGATTTTTTAACATTTTTAAATTTAATATGCTCCTGATTAAGTTTTAACCTTAAAATTTAACTCCTAATAAAGTTTGAACTTAATTAATTTGGAGGGCCTCCTAAAATAATTAAACATTATTAGGAGCAATTTAATGGAGATAGTTTGATAAAATAAAAATCAATCTGTGAAACTTGGAGTAATATTTTAAAGTTTTCTCCGCATACCTTTTCAAGGCTGACCTCCAGTAAGTCCTCCCAATTAGTAGTAAGATTTTAATAAACTTAGAATAGATATCCATAATATTAAATTTCATTAATTTTTCTAGAAAGAGGAAGCAAGATGGAGTCTATGAATGATGCAACGAAGAGAATTTAATCTCAAGATTTTATAGGAAAATTTCGAAGTAAAGAGGACCTTTATAGATACTTGGTACAGCAAGTTAAGTTCTTAACTTAT
>ARYC01005694.1:0-30007 GCA_000711775.1 Oxytricha trifallax | reverse complement strand
AAAAATGAGTTCATTTTTTTCATTATATTTAAATAAATAGATAAAAGAAACAGTAAAATTTTATCACTATCTTTAACTTAAAAAGATCTTCTGATGATAAATAGAAGTATTTATCTACAATATTTAGGCTTTTTAATGTTTATTTAGATGTAATTTAAGTTCTCAATAATGATTAAAAATGAAAGCTAATATTTACCAAGAGGAGAGCGTATTTTAATTCATTTATTCTCTGTACTTTCTTAATTAATTTAATATTTATTTAAGCTTTTGGAATTCTCCACATTAATTTAAATTCTGATAATCATTATCTTACAGATATTTATTTACATAAATGTGCTCTGAATTAAATAATAAAGAATAAAATAAAATTGATCGAGCAAATTTAAATATCTAATTAACAATTAATTTCATGGTTTTCCATACATTTGAATAAATAATAAGAAAATATAAATATAAAAACAAAACATATAAGTATAGAGTCATAGATATTTAATCAAGACTGCGCGTAATATATATTTTTGAATAAAAAAAGAATTATATTTGTTCTTAAAAAACTTGGCGATAAATTTATTCAAAATTCATTTTCCCTATTACTATAATTTTAAATTATATAAAATACTTAGCAACTGTACTTTATTATTAATACAATAAATAAATCGTTTAATTTGTTTATTCTATTTTATTGTCAAAAAGTAATCTAAAATTCACTAAGTTATGAGTTTTTAAAATGTAAAAATGTGAGTAAGTTTAAATCATATAAATAAATTCGAAAAAGAAGTGAAATATACAATATAATAGTTTTAATTGATTATATTAAATTAAAAAATTATATTAATAAAATAGTTAATTTTTCAAATAAATTTTGACTTAGAATACTTTAATTATATTTATAACTCTTTATATTTCTTATAAAATTAATCATAATATAAACTATGAATAAATTTTTAAAAAAAAAATAAAATTTAGCAATATAATTTATATATAAATCGAATTAATTGCAAAATCGTATCATAAGTTAGTAAATTAGAAATTTGTATTTATACTTTCCTAACGATTAACACTTTTGTCTCATTAGTTAGCATTTAATTCTGTAAAATACCATTCTAAATTAATTGAGATTGTTCTTGTATTACATAGGTTAATATAATTTTTATAGTCAATGTGAGCTATTTCAAAAGTTTTAGATAAAGTATTGATTAAGATAAATGAGAAATTTGTCAATATTGCAAAGTTTAAACTTCGGGTTAGAAATTTTATTTAGATTATTAAATAAATATTGAGAGAAAAAAATTGAAAAATATTATTTTAACTGAAAAAGTTCAAATATTAAATACATATGCAGAAATGATTAATTTTTATGGCTACTTAAGCAAATATAGTTATAGTTTTAGATTAAAAATATTAAGACTAATTTAAAATTAAATATTAAACTAATGCAATTATTTGAGGCTTATTAAGTTGTTTCAAATAATTCGAATTTTTATACTGTAAATGCATTTTAGACATTCCTTAATTTTTTTACTATTTTTTAAGAATGTCATAAAAAATTATATTTTTAAAATGGACCAATTAAAGTTTTATTAGTGATTAAAATTTCAAAGTTAGTTTCATAATTATATTCTAAAAAAAGTAAGCAATAAAATATACTATATTAATTTTTTATTTACGCGTATTAAATAAAAAACGGATGACAACTTTTATGATAAAATAAAAAAGAATGAGATGTCAATTTTAAACAAATATTAAAAATTATATAGAATCATGGTTTATTAATAATTGTGATAATTTAAATTAAAATAAAATACAATTTAAACGAAGATAGATTTATATAAAGTTATTTCATAATTCTATAATTGTTATCTTTAATTATTATATCCTTAACTTTATTGGTGTAATAGATTTTTGGTAATATAACTATTAAATTAAATTTTTATGAATTTATTTAGCATCTTTTAAATTTATTGATAATAAATCAATTTTATTTACAAAATTCTATGTTAAAAGAGAAATAAAAATTAGCCATAGAAATTATACTATTATTATAAGTTTAGTATTTAAAGAAAGATTTTAGCTTTTTAATTCTCTCAAAAGTCTTAATGATTTACTTTTTAAATTTTGAAATTTGAAATGGAAAAATTTCTATATCAAAATACTTATAATATTGTGATTCAAAAATTATGCAAAATTAAACTTAGAGATTTAAAACATTTTTTTATGTTCAAATAAGTATATAAATAATAATTTAATTTTGAATTCTATAAAATTAAAAAATTGCCAATTTATTTAAGATTTTAAATCGTTGATTATATATTAATTAAATAAAGCTAAATTTAATTTTGAAATTTGAATATTCAAATAATAAAATTATTTCAATTTAAAACCCATAAACCCATTATTATATTATAATATTATTTTATAATAAAATAAAAAACTTTTAATGTTAAAAACTGAGTTTGATAAATTTTATGACAGAGAGTCTTTCTCTTCTGAATCTTCAATTCACTCCACAGTTAGTATGAGAGTACCTATAAATGATTAAAAAAGGCCAGCTGATTCTAAGCCTCCTATGATAAATTGTAGGAAAAACAATAATTATTTGTAAAGTAATTATAGTACTTTATCAAACATGAACAATAATAATGGCAGTTCGATTATCAGCATGAAATCTGAATACTAAATCCCCCCTTAAAACGCTTTTTCTTATACAAATCAACAACCTTAATTAAGATCCAATGGAGGGATTTTTGGTTAATTAGCTAATCACCCAGATGTGAATTCAAAATTTTAACTAGTTTAAGATGGAATCCAGAGAATTAAATCAATAAGAGTAAATTTGAATACTTTGAGAGATTTTGAGCATCAAATTTGCAATAAAATTGAAACATTCATTAAAGATTCTGAGCAGGCAACCACCACTATTTTACAATGCATTTAGGATAAATATGAGAGTTCCTTCAAATTGAACTAAAATAATAATTCTTCTGCTGATCAAGAATTATTGCAAAAACAATAGAAAGCATACTTAGATAGTGAAGTTTCTCAATATCTTCAAGATTAATATCCAACAATTTAGTATATGGAAGAAATGGAGAATGCATTAATGCAAACTTTAGATAGAATTGTTAAAGTGAAAATCAAGGAATTTATTGTAGAAACTGAAGTCAAAATGAAAGCCATGAAATAAATGGTGAATATTGATGCAGATATTATGTTATTTTAGAAGGAGCACGGCAATACTAAGTTTGACACTTTGATCGATTCAAGTTGTAAATATGTCTCATTTATAAGTGATGATCATACTTAAGTAATGGAAATTATTGAGAGTTCAGATTCAAGTGTCGAAATGAAATAGTTTAACTTAAATTCAGTGAAAGAATTCAATCACAAAGTCAAGTATGTAATATTTGATTCGAACAGAATTATTATTGATGACGTAGTTTATTAGGAGGGAATAGAGCAAAATATTTCCAAAATTCCCGTGGAAGATTATTTAAGAGAGTAACATTCAATTTCTGGAATTGCACTACCAAGTAATTCAATTATGTTGGGCATTGATAATGGCTTGAAAATGATTTAATTCAGATGGAATGATATTTCAAATCAATATGATTTTGTTGAAAAATAGGGATTTAGACCAGGAAAATAAGAAGCAGCAGCTTATCAAATAAAATTAAATAAATTCAGAGCAAGCTCAATCTTAGTAAGAGTTAGCAAAAAAGGTGTTGCTTAAATCGATCTCAAGAAATGGAATTTAACTAAAAATTCTCACATGGAATCAGTGGTTAAATATGTACCAATGAATAATTTTGAGTAGGTTTCAGTTGACAGAATTATTTGTATCGCCACAAATTTAGTAACGATAGTAAACACAATTAGCAATGAGAAATTAGGTCAAATAAAACTCAACAATATTGAGTGCAATTAAGTAATTGTACCTAATTTCTTTAATGTGAAGGATATGGGAGCTGTGATAGTTCAACATGAAGGTCAATTCAAGATATCAGACTTCTTTGGCACAGGAATATAAGGGCAAGTTGAGGAGCTCCAAGGGTGCTAGCTGATCATGCAAATCAGCAAAGACGAGAATGGATCATTAGTGCTATGCAAGGATATCAGGGGACAGTTCTGCATTTATAATATTAAGAAAAGAACTTGATACATTCAAATCTTAATACATATAATTCATAATAAATAAATTCAAATTCTATCTACTATTTAGTTTTTAAGATAAATTTCTTTTATTTTATAAATAAAAGAATTAAGGATTTATTATTTATATATATTTCCAATATCTTTAATTCTTTATACAATTTTTTGACATTTGTAGATTAGATGGATTACATAATCAATGTGATATTATATATATATTAAAAATATTTTATAATATATATACTTATAGTTTAAGTAACTATAACATAAAATTTAAATGTTTAAAATAAAGAATAATTAAATAATACTTAATTACATTTACTATTGGGAGATCGTTATTATGTACAGAAAGAAATAAGATGGTCTAGTGCAGCTGTGAATGGTCGAGGCAAGGGACATGCCCCCCATGACAAAGCCGAGAATCAGGAGCAACTATAATGCTGAAGGCTCAAAAGAGGCAAGTCTTGGCCAGTTCAGGTTAAAAGTTTGTTGATGGGAGGAGAGAGATGGCCAATAAAATAAGTGAAATGTCTGATCTCAATATAACCAACCCAGAAAGAAAAAAACCTAAGACTACTACTGCTGAAGGTACGGGATAAGCCCCCCAGGATTAGACTCCGAAGTTGAGGAGGCACCTAAGTGGCTAGTCTTCACCAGTGTCAGCGCAGACTACGAAGAAAAACATCAAGAATATGTGATAGACATCTTAAAACTTTATATATAATAGTAAATGTAATTAAGTATTATTATTAAATAAGTCGAGGAATTTTGATTTCTTGATTTCTAATTTCTATATTTACCTAAGTGATTCACTACCACTACTACTAAAGAATAATTATTTTTTATTATATGAAATTAAAAAGCTTAATAGAATTTTATATTTTTATTAAATTTAATAACATTATTTACTATAAAAATTAATCATCAAACTTTTTCAAAAGATTATATTTAAGAATATATATATTGAAATCTATTTGATTTGAATTGAATGGAGTTAATAAAAGTTTTAATATAATTTAGAGTTAAATAGATCTTTTTTAATACATTCATGAATATATTTTATTATTTATTCTTAACATATATTAATTTTCAAATTAGATTCATGATTGTCAATTAAATTAAATTAAAACAAAAGCATTTGTTTAAATAATTTAAAAAATAAAAAATAATAAAAGTTAATCGATTTTATTCAGATAATAATTTAAATCCAATTGAATTCGAAAGATACTAACTATTTATGTTTTTTGTATTAATTATAAGATAAGTCTTAATTATAAATATCACAATTATATTTTTTAAATAACTATATTATATAAAGAAAAGTAATGATTTCTTGCAATTATATTTTAATCTTATAATTTTAAATGTTTTTAATTTTAATATATGAGATCCAACAACAATAAAACAATGATACAGTTTTATATTTAATAAATTCAAAAGAATATGAATGTATCAAATATTTAAAAGTTCAGATAATTCAAAAAAATTTTACTAACTTTTGAAATGAAGACAAAATAGTCAAATCAATAGGTAATTTAAAATGAGCAAAAGATTAATTAATTTAAAAAAATCTTCATATCTAAATAAGATCTAGTTAATTATAAAAATTAATTTTACATTATTCTTTTTGCAGAATAGTCATGTACTTTATCAATATTTTGGTAAAGTCATTAAATATAGCATTTAAATTTAGCCTTAGTTTATAATTTAAAATATTTCTATAAAATGGTGGAAAATATCATAATTATACAATGTAAAATAATTTACATCTGTAGTATTTTAAACTACTATACATTTTCTATAATCAGCTTTATTTGTTTTAATTTTTTATTGAATATATCTAATATTTAGTTTATGACTTTGTATAAAACATATTTAAATTTATTAGTGTTAATTTTAATTAATATAAACACAATGATAAATACCAAAAATTAATTTAAACTGAAGATTTTACCTAACTAAAACTTAAATTAAAATATTTTTTAAATAAATTAGGAATTTCATTGAAAATATATTCAAATTAATATTCAAGCCAATTTTTAATGAATTTAAAAAATAATTAATATATTACTATTTCATTTATTTTAATTGTGTTTCTATCCAAGACTGTATGTGATTAAAGATTAATGTTAAATTTAAATATTTAAATTATTAAAACAAATATAATATTAAATCCAAAAACTAGGGTCAATATAATAATTAATATAATATATTGTTTTGTTATGGATCAAATATCAACTTAAAAAGTATTGTGGGAAAAATATCTAGAATCTTTAAACACTGTTAATGATGAGTATTAAAAATCGAATTAAAGCAGGGAATCATCCAACTTCTAATTAAATATATCGTAAACTCCAAATGAGTCACATTTAGATACTTAGGATATCAATAAAACATAAAGTTTTAGTTTAAATACTTATCAAAGTACTTTATAGCCAAATAGTTTAAGCGCGATTAATTGTGTTAAAAATGAATAAAATTTTGGAAATAGTTTTCCTGTCCTAAACATGCCAGCAAAGAATTTATTGTAAAAGTAAGTCAAATGTGAAAATGTACCTGCAAAAGACCACCCTCAAAAGAGAAAAAATATAAATTAGAAT
The DNA here is from genome assembly GCA_000711775.1 of Oxytricha trifallax. Lineage (NCBI taxonomy): Eukaryota > Ciliophora > Spirotrichea > Sporadotrichida > Oxytrichidae > Oxytricha > Oxytricha trifallax. Next base: position 23,258 of record ARYC01005694.1, on the reverse strand, counting down.
TAAAAAGTAATTAAAAATGAGAATAAAATCTAAAAAGGTTTATAAATCTAGCCACAATAAGTCAGTAAGTAGAAGCCTGAAAAACCTCAAAGATCTAAATCCTTGAAGAAAGACCCTTAAAATTTTAATTAGCAACATACCCTGAATAAAGTTTCAATGAATTAAAATTTGTAAAGACCATCTTTGGCTCCAATGGAATCAATCAATTAAAATTAAAATCACAATTCCCAAACAGTTCAGTTTGTTCAAAAAGCTCAAAAGTTAATAACTACATCAAAATAAATGCTGGAAAAAGCTGAAAAATTAATGCCATTTTTAAAGAAAAATGCAAATGAAGCATAAAACTCAGCCTAGAAATTGATGAGAGCTCTGGAATAAAAATTGAATAAATTGAGTATCAAAACTGAGTAATCAATGAAACAAGAAAGATTTTTAGATACTTAAAGTCAAGTTGAGCAAATAAATATTGAAATTTTTTAGTTTTGTGAAAGATAAAGTCAGATTTTACAAGAATTAGAAATGGATTAAATAAATCAAATTTAAGTTATCAATCAAATTCTTGAAAGGAAGCCAAGAAAACTAGAATTTCAAAATGAACTTAATCTCATAGTAGAAAGCATAGGATTTTAAACATTAGAAAATTAGTATGAACGACTTGTAACTTAACTTGATAATAATATGCTAGTGTTGAAGCAAAAGGGTTAAGATATCATAGATTTAATATAAATTGATGTTCAAAATTAAAATTTCAATCATATCACATCAATCTAAAGCCTACCAAACTTCATATTCAATTGTGGAAATACTTATATCCTAGAAAATCTTTATTTCAACCTATAAAATACTCAAGAAATTTACTAATTTTAACATTCAGATATTCTTGGAGGTTGCTCCCTTGGTGATTACTTTATTATGCTTGGTCATGAAACTTACGCAAAAATCTCTTTGCATAAATACAACGGATCTCAATTCACTGAAGTAGGAATAATAAAACCATTTGTCATGGGAGGTGGTGGTAAACAAAGAAAAATTACTCAACTTAAAAAGAACAAGTTTGCTTATGATAAAATTTAGGTCTTTATAAACTACAATAATTAGGGTTTGAAAATAGTAGATGTCAACGTAAATGGCTTCAAAGACTCAACCTTCCAAAGTCTAGTTGTGAAAATGGACACTTATGAGATTTTAGATGATCACTTAGTTTTAACAAGAAATCACTTCGATTTCACACTATGCAATTATCAAGATCTCACACAACTTTGCACAGTAACATCCAGAGATTAAATAGTCATGTCAAATTGCTTATTAATTCCAGACCAGTTTAATGAGTAATTTTTGCCCATTATATTCGCTAACGACTGCTAAACTTTGCAAATAAAAACAGTCGATGTTATGCAGCAAGGGTATGTTGGAATGCAACAAAATGCTCAAAATAATTAAGCATATTAAATGTTAGTAAAAGTTGAGGGAGATAGATAGTTTGAAGAGATCGATGAGTATGATTCGAAAACAGACACATTAATTGTTGCCTTGAATCAAAATTTGCAAGTAGAAATTATTAAAGTAACTATTGATTGAATTTAATATGATTTTATACTTAATATTACAGTATTTGTTATTTTTAATATAAATTTAAACTAATATATACTTCGACATAATTATTTATTTTAATGTTTTTATTTAATTAATAGATAACTTGATATAAATAATTTTATAATCTTACATTTGGATTGAGATCTGATAGATAATTTATTATTTTATTTATTCTTTGATTGTATATAAGTTTATCTGATTTGAGGATTTTATTCAATTAAGAACATTTCTTTGATAATTTCTTAAAAAATAAAATCATAATATAATAAATTATAAATTTAATGCCAAATTTATTTCAAAGTGTATAGTTGAAATAAAAATTAATCAAAAATACATCTGTGATGGGCTAAATAAAAAAATCTACTATATCATCTTGGTAATTCACATTTTAATAATTCTCAAAACTTTATGTGTTGATAAAGCTTAGTAATTTTAAAAATAAATTTAAGAGTTGTTAATAAATGCTAAGTTAAAATAATATGATTCAATACAAGCTTATAAAATAATTAAATATTCAAAATAAATATTTATGAATTATTAATATTCAAGTTATATATTTATTAATTATACTTCAAATAAAAATAGTAAGGATTTTCAATATGGATAAATTTATCAAGAATAGATAAAATTGTTCGAAAAATAATTTTGAGTAAAATCTTTAAACTGATACAAATAGCCTAGACTCTGATTCCAGCTCAATCTCTTCAAATGATTCTTAAAATTCTAATAACAGTTAAAAATATGCCTCATAAATTGATAAAGAAAATCAGGAATCTTCAGAGTTATTTTCGAATCTCTAAAATCAAACACTGTTTAAGATTGAGAATTTACATAATCAAGACGATGTTAATATTGACTATCGTATCAATAACACAAGCAACACCTAAGATAAGAAATAATCTAATTAAAAAAATAAAATATAAAAAATTAAATCATAAGATCACTCAAGTTAGTTAAGTAACTTAAGGAAAGAAATGAGTAGAAACATTCAAGTTAAAGATGAATAGAGCAATATAGAAAATTAATAAGAAAATGACTATAAATTTAATCTACAATATAGCCTAGAAACAACTTAGGTACTAAATAAAATAAATCTAGTGCTAAGCTAGTCATAAGAATTAGAGTAATTAATAGAGTTAGTACGATGTAACATCCAAAATATGACTTCTGGCACAAAAAATTTATTGACTGTCTCTAAATCTATGATAGAATAACATGTTTAAGTAAAACATTCATCAATTGAAGAGTAAAATTTCAAAGAAAACGTGAACAATTTAACGATTAAACTCATGGATTAATCATTTAGTTTAGGTAAATACATCTCATGTCTAAAAGATAACTTCAATTTCAGCAGTTCTTAATTTTCTAATCAATTTTAAGATTCGAATGGGAAATTACATTTGCAACAAGGCCTAGTGGATTAAAAAATGACTTTAATTTAAGAAAATCCATAAGCATATGATAGGTTAGTGTGTCAACTTGATCATAATTTCTAAGTTCTAAAAAGAGTGAATTAACTTCAATGTGATTTGGTATAGTACAAATTAAATGAAAACTCTAACGTTATTTAAATGTCTGTTATGGCTTAATTCTAGAATGTCCCTCAATTTGTATTCTTACATGGTCAAAACATAGTGATCGACAGCAATATCTATTCGTTGGTTAATAATGAAATTATCTTTAAAATTTAAGAAGAGCCTATTAGTGGATGTGTTTTAGATGAAAACTTAATAGCTTTTGGCTTTGGACTCTATGGAAAAATTAAAGTTATTTAGCTTAATTTTAATGGAAAATATAGTGTAAAATCTTAAGGCAGTGTTTATAGGTCAAATGGAGAGCAGAGAAAAATATAAATTCTAAAAATCAAAATTAATAAGTTTGAACCCTAAGAGAAAACACCTATAAGAGTTGTGTATTTTTGTAATGAAAAAGCTTTGCTCTTTAAATTATAGCTTAATACCCAAAATGTTTCAGATTTCTATAAAGAAAAAATATCTTTTAGATGTGAAGATTTTGAATTTGTTGATAGAAACCATGTAATTTCAATGATTATGAATGAATTTCACTTAATTAACATAAAAGAAAGGCGAACGATAAAAGTTTATAGAAAAGCAGAGTCAGGTTTTTATATAATACCTAGTAACTTTGATATAAATAAGAAACCATTTTTGATTCATGCCAAATCAGAAATGGATTAATATTCCAATAATTTTTCATTTTTGAATGACCAATGCAAATTTAAAATAATAGATATAATAAAATAAGGAGAGAAACACTTTCATAATAGTATTGTTAAATTTGAGGGTGTTCCAATTAGTGACTAAAATTAGAGGATTAAAATATTAGGTAAAATTTAAATAACCAATATGACTAAATAAAATGTAGAGTCAGAGGGACACTTCACTGTTCTTAAGAATGTTTAAGAGGATTATACATATCTCATAGGGTATGATAAAAATACAAACTAGAATGAAATTACTAAGATATATATTTAATGAACATAATTTGAAAAGTAATGGTTTTTTAAAAAAATTTAGTAAATTTATAAAAAAATTAATTTTATCATTTTATTAAAGGTTAAAAAATATAATAATCAATATATAATACTTTTAAAACATATCAAAGATAATTGATTTTATGAATAACAAGTTGTTAAATAATATATTATTTCCCAAAAATAAATTCTAACTTGGCCAATATTAGAAATAAATATCATTACTTTTATATATTTAAAAGAATTATTGGGTTAACTGTAACTAATAATCTATTAATTTATCATAGTTCAAACATGATTAATTTATTAATAAACCAGACAATTTATAGACACTTAATAATAATAATAATATCCTTAATAAAAGATGATAATAAATCTATCCTTTATTATATATGTCTTAGTATGGGTCGCTTAGACTTCCTTTAGGTAACATTTATTCTTTTAACTCAATAATAATTCAAACAAATTCTTATAAATTACTGATGTCTTATTTTCCATGTAAAAATATTTAATCATTATATTAATCAATTAATTAAATATTAAGTAAATAAATATTTAAATAATTAAATTTAATCGAGGATGCTACCAAGGAATCATATTTTAATACTGTTGATTCTAACTTCATTAAAAGAAATTTATAAAAAAGAGATGTCATTTTTCTTAATATTCCTGAAGAATCATCTATACACATGAACCCCTTTACATGAGCTTCAATAAAATACAGAATCTTAAGTTTCTCTGAGATATTGATAATTTTTAAAGACACATTAAAATCTTTCAAAAAATCTGATATAATCAACCCTTTCTTCATTAAAGTCAATATTTAAATTCGGGTATATTAAACTTGGTAAAATTTAAATAAATCAGCATTTATAAAAACTTTTAAATAAACTATTGTTAAAGTGTAAAAGATAAACGCTATAAATAAATAGACAGTAAATTAATAAGCAAGAGAACTTGGATGAAATTAACTATAAATTTATAATTATAGTAAAGATTTAAGCAAAGTTGATTTTAATATTAGTATAACAATTCTTACAGATAATTCTAAACGACTGTTTAATTATAGAATAGATAATATCTTAATTTAATACTAAAGGTATAATTTATTTAAAAAACAAAGAATTTCTCTTGGTATTTAGCGATAAAAAGATCCCACAATATAATTTACTTCAGTATAATTAAGTTTTATTGCATAGAATTAACGATATTTTTTAATTTTTTTCAAATTATAACTTTTACTATTTAGGTTAAAATCTTCTTTAATTTTTATGATTAATTGCTAAAAAAAAGTTATAAAATATGTTTTTTTATTAATTTTCAATGTAGTGATTAGAGGGAATGCTTCAATTCATTCATGAATATCGTTGGCTGTGGTGATTCAGTAATAAATAACTGTCAAGATAGCACGGAATTTGTGAAGGGATGGCTATTGTCTGAATCAGAAGAATACTTAGTTTTTGGAGGCACAGAATCTGAACAAATTGCTCATAGTACAAAAAGAGAAATCAGTTATCCATTTCAAGCATTACTTTAAGTTTATAATTATTAAAAAGTATTAAGGATGATTTAATTTTAAGTATTATACTTTTGAGATATACGAAATAAATGAATATTCTATGGGCAGTTATTTATTGATTAGTGTTAGTAAAAATATTTGTAAGTTATCACTATTTAAATTTGAATCAAATCAACATATTTTTGCGATTATTTCCGAAATATTGATTTCGACATAAGCAAAGTGGCTTTCATGAAGAAGAAATGCCCCAAAAATTTATTTCGCTTAATATTTAAGCTTATATGGATCAGGAAGTAACAAAGAAATTTGGCAAAATAACTAGTGGATTTCAACTGTTAAAAGTAATAGTAAAATAAGCATATCACTTGCTGAAAATTTTTTAAAATTTGCAGTTAAAAATCTTAAAAAATAAATTTTTAGTATAAAATTTACTATACTTTATTTATATGTATTTATTTCTTAATTATTTTCAATTTGTTTTAAATATCAATAATGTAAATCTTAAAATTTTATAATTTAAATTTTTAATTTACAAGATTATGAAAAACTAAACAATACTTTTTAATAGTCTTTTTAGTGAATTAATTATATATTTTATTTACTCTTTTAGAATGATTATAAAATCTTCTGATATTGTATTTTGTTAAACTAATTTTTATTAACTTTGAATTTAAGTTCTTGAATTTTTATAATTCTTAAATAAAAATAAATTAGAGTGTTTATTAGGAAAATTTATTATTTATATACAACATTTATGTATTAATATTAATTTATTGAGATTTTTGAGATTTGAGTGAGCTTGAATAAAAACCTAAAACTTCAAATAGTACTTTATTTAACTTATTAATTCAAAAATATAGTCACCAGTTTCAAAACTATAAAATAAATTATTACAGCTGCAATTTTAATTAGATTTTAAAAAGAAATATTGAGATATTTGATTTTTATAAACATTTAATTTAGTTATTGACAATAATAATAATATCAATACATTATTTAGCATTTCTGTTTGTAAAAAAGATAAATCTTAAATTCAATTGTTTTAAAAATAATTTCCTATAGTTAATAAGATATAAATTGGGTTAAAAAAAGGCTTTATTTAAATTGAATTAATATTTAGAACAATTATATATTGATTTGGATAAATTTTGGTTTTAAAATAACAAATTTATTTATAAAACCATTTTAATAATTTTCAATTTATATATTTTTTATTAAACTTGCTTCGTTTAGTAATTTTAGAAGCTATTCTTATTAAAAATATTTAAAATTATAAACTTTCACTTAAAAATCTTTTTTATCTAATTATTTGAACATTTCATTTTAATTTTTTCAATTATAATGGATTCCATTTTTTAAATAGATTTTGTTGGCAGTTTTTATTTTAATTTAATTTAAATTATGAGCATTAATAATTTTTACTATTTTATTTAATATTCTAAAAAATTAAACGAATTTTTTGTTTTCTATGTATTATTTAACATGATCATGTGTTAGTAATTTTACATTTTATTTTGGAAATATTAAATTTTCTTAATATTATAAATAATCTAATTATCAATTAAATCCTATTATATTTCACATATTTTGGGTTTTATAATATCATAGCTAGTAATATGACAAGTATTAATTTAAAAGAACAAATTAAAAAAATGAATTAGCAATTATGGCTAATTTTTTAATTTTATATTATGATATAATTTTTCATAATTCTAAACATAAATAAATTTATTGTTATAAAGGTTCAGAAATTACCTTTATTATTTGATATTTTTATTTTATTAAATTGTGAAGAGGGGTTTTTCCTACTCCTCAAATAATTTATTATTTTTCAGTAAAATAATAAAATACCTTTTGATATCATTGTATTAAAAGAGAGTGTATAATTATCAAACACATAAAAATTTGGATTAAAATTTAAATAGAAAAAATACTAAATAAATTAAAAATCTTAATGATTATTATAAATCATTAAGAACTGCAGTCTTATATAGGAAGGTATAATAATAATTAGTTTAAGTTATATAGAAATTAAATTTTAGAGCATTTGATAAGAATGGACAATATTTATTTTTGAAAAAAAATTCCTAGGTAATTTTTTAATTTGAGATTATTTTTTACTAAATATATAAGAAAGAGTTGAAGACAATATATTTTATAATCTAAATAAAAATGCATCTTGATGAAAAATAATTATTCTAGTAAATAAGATTTAGTCTAGTTATTTGTCAAGGATTTTTAGTCAGATGCCCCTCCCTCAATAATATGCTTTAAGAATATGAAGCTTCCATAACTTAGTATGAACGAGGACTATATCACGTTTATTGATTAATCCGGAGTGTATTATAATAGATAATTTGCAGTATTAAAAGTTTAAGATGGGTCATTAGTAAAGCAGATTCATTCACTGATTGGACCCTAAATTGATTAAGTATTGATTAAAACTTTGAATTAAACATTCATACTTAATTCAGATTCTTCGGGCACTTAGTTTGTATTTAAAGGAGATTTAACTTAGGTAAGTACACATATTTAATTAAAGAAAATAATGTGTAATATTAAGGGTATTTAGTAACTTCAATAATAAAATTTAAAATTATAAAAATACTTATTTAAGTAATAAATTCAACAATTTTAAGAACCTTTATTCTCAAACTTAAAGGATTCTTTATAGCTTGTTACATTTTATAGCTTTAATATGTTATTTAAGTTTGTGAATATTTAGTATTGAATTATATTGATGATTTTAAGCTCACATAAAATTGATAAATATTTATCATGCCAAATTTAGACTTGATGCATAAAAATCATGCAAATTTATAATTATCATTCAATGTTAACTCAAAGAATTTTATTCTTTTAATCTTTAAATAATTTTAAGGAGATATCAATTTTAAACTAATTGTATCGTAAATAAATTTTCATTATTTTAAATACTCAAACTTATTCTATTTTGCTATAAAGAGTGAGTTCTTAAAGAAATGCCAAATATAAAAAAGTTAGATTTCATCTTAATGTAAATATAAATCTTTATGAAGTAACTGAATGAATAAGATATTATATTATTCTTTTAGCTTACTGTCCAAATTAATTTACAGCTTCTTTATTCTGTTAACTCTACTAAAACAAGTTTTATAAAGCTTTTGAGAGTTGAGCATTATTTTTATTCAATAGCATTTAAATTTAATTACAAGTACATTTTCATAAATATAATTAAATAAATGATAATAAAAATTAAAATGAGTTATTACCTTAATAAATAAAAAAGCATTAAAACTTATTATATTTAAGACTTTTTTTTATTTTAATTTTAAATTTCAGATTCTTTGAAAGTAACACTAAACAATTTAAAGCACATTTTATTGTAGTAAAATTATGCACAATAGACAAAATAAAACCAAATACACTCACTAAATTATTTCAATTTATTTTAAATAATAAATTCATTGGAATTATATATAGTATAAAATTCAAAAAGTTTTATATATAAGTTGTCTAAATTTAAAGATTCTCTTTCCTAAAAAATTTATACTTAATTTCATAAAAACTCTTTTATATTCAGAAAACATCAATGACTGTGTTTAATTATTCATTTATATCATTTTATAATATTTCAATTTTTAATAAATAGCAGATATTTTTGAATAATTGTAAAAAGATAAATAATTATGATTCTTATTCTTAGTTTAGGCAAATCCTGTATTCAAAGCCTCAGAGTATCGAGCAACTTCTCCTTTATATAATCCTAAAATGAAACGCTACTTTATTGTTGGGCAATATCTCTACATGTCTATAGAATAGTCCTTGGTACCTAATGATCCTAATGTTTTTTTAATCACTGATTATTATACAGGCTTAATAAAATTTAGAATGAGAGATTTTAAGAGATGTATATTTTTTTGGATAATTATATGTACATTATTCTTTAAAGAATTATATTACTATCTTAAAAGAAATTTTCTATTTTTAATTTAATAAACTAAGATTATCTATATAAATTTTATTTGAATTCTCAATATTTTTAATTTTATTAGATTTGCATTAAAATAAAAAATTATATTTCTAAAAATTTAAAACTTATGATTTAGGGAATTTTTGGGTAATTTATTAATATGGCCTTGTCATTTTAAAGAATGCATATACAACTTTCTTTAAATATAAGATTATTAAATTTATAAGGAAAAAACATTTCTTTCTTATTTTAAATTTCGTGTGTGAGTTCCTTAACTAAATTTAAATTTTGCAATTAGTTTATATTTTAAACTAATTAGCTTAAAATCTTTATTACTTTTGCTTGTTTCGAGGTAAAAATTGTAGTGAGTGTTTAAATTAAAAAAGCAAATAATTTGAAGGCAGAAAATATGATTTTAATTAACTAACTGTAAGATTTAAAGACAAAAAATATACTTTTTATCAGAAGCGGTGAATGTGATTGCATTTTTATATTTAAATTTTAGAAATTTGTTCTTTTAAAGCTCTATTCTACAAGCATTTATTTTTCAATATTTTTATAACTAATAAAAATCATTTTAGCTAAATTTTGTTTTAATAAAGCTAAATAGTGATAAAAATCATCAAAGGTAAATAAATAATTTTCTTGGAATTATATAATTCTGGATCCAATAAAATTCTCTACTGAAACTATGAAATTCACATAAGGATATTATGTTAGTTATTTGATTCCATTTAAATATAGAAATATAGATTAAAACTTATTAGTGAAAAATAAAATTTTAAAATAAATAATCATTAATACACCAAAATAAATGATATATTTTAATTATTGAATAATTTGAATTAAAAATTATTATAGATAAATTTTATGAGGCATATATACTTATATAAAGTTTTCTTAATCTATAAGAGCTCTTTCATAAGATTTTAAGGTCTAAAATAGTATGTTGTAATAATAACATATCAAAGTTTTATAATATAAAAATATTAAATATATAAAAATTGGACTATATGAATTATTTATTAATTATGATGTAATTTTAATTTCTTTCACTTATCATCTTATAATAAGATAGGCAATATAATTCCCCAAAAACCCCTACGCTATTGATTTATTAAAAGTTTAATTAATAAAACTATAATTTTATTTACGTGTGCATATCAAAGTGTTTTCTTTCTAAGAATTTTATATAATTTAAAATGCAAGAAAAGTGGGCTAAGGTTTGATAAATTAGTAATAATTTCAAGACTTTTTTTAATTGAGACGTTTATTGCAAGAGTTCGACTCACATTTGTAAATTATTATAATTTTTTAAAAAAGAAATAGTATGCTTAATTTATTTCCTTAGAAGCCTTTAAATACAATAATATAATATAAATTATTTCTTTAAATAAAAAATTCAAGAATATTGGACTCATTTATATTTCTAATTTAATTTTCAGAAAAAATTATGAAATTGTTATATTAACAAAATAATTGTTATTGTTCATTTTATTTTGATTTTAAAACTCTTCTAAAACGAATAAAATATTTGATAATGTCTTTTTAGAAATACACCAAATTTACTTAAAATATTTCGAGGCTTTAAATATCCATAAAATGGAAATGCATGGACTGTTAATTCAACTAATTACTTCTCGCATTCACAATAAAAAAACAATAATTATCTCTTTTTTTAAATTATTAAATTAAAAAGATACTAAATAGGGAGTGCCTTCAGGTGACCGTGGATCCCATATGTGTTACTTTCTATTTAGGATTCTTTTTGGTCTGGTAATCCGAACCATATAAGCCTAATATTGTCTCATCAGGAGATGAAAGCGCCCAGAGACCTACCTGCAAATAACAACGATCTAGCGGGGTTCAATCGCTCATGGAGAGAGCTCTAGAGAGCCGATTTCCCTGCCTTTATGCCGTTAGTTGGCAGGGTGGATACAGTCTAACAAGGCTGGCAAGAAGGGAGGCAGGTGGGGGGAAGAAGTGGGACTGCATTCCACACAGTGATGAATGGCGGACGTCAGGAGCACAGAGGAGCCGAGCAATTGCTAGTCTTTTTCAGCTTTTCCTCTTGTGGGGTTTTTTGGTTTTTGGGGGCTCAAGGTTATGTGTCACGTCATTCACACCAGCAATGTCATGACCCAAGGATGCAAATAATGGGTCATGTTATGACCCAGAATATCTCGTTATTAATTTAGCCCTAACTATTCTATTCTATTCTAAATTATTAATGTATAAAAGAAAATTTAATTAAAAAACTTTTTAACTTAATAAATAGATAAAATATTATCTTTTATAATGTTAAGATATAATTAAAAAAAATAACTCATAGCGATCATTGCACTACAATTTAATTTTTAAAAAAAATTATAATTTTAAATGATTTAAATTAACAGATGTTTACTATTTTCAAATATAAGATTATGTTTGTTTAATTAAATTTGTATTAAGCATTTATAAATTTAGGAATTAATTCGAGTTTGGATAATTAATATAATTAAATATTTATATAATAATAATTCGTGGAAGTTTACTAACCTAAACGATAAGGTATTTATTTAATTAAGAATTCATAATTAGCTGGACTTTACAATACACTGTATCCCTCTATAACATTCCTGGATAAAGATAACTCGACTTTGAACCCTATAAATTGAATTATTTATAACCTCATATTAAATTCGAGTTTTCTCGCTGCAGGAATACATTGGAGGAATACAGTCTATTTTAAAGTCCAGCTAATCTTGAATTTCCAATCAAATGAGCCCAAATTTTTAATTTATTAACTTTTTTCTCAATAATTTAATTTAAATTAATTTCCCAATTTTGAATGTATTCCTACAATAATAAGTTAAAATTTATTATTTAAATTTTACAGTTTTAAAAAGAATTTTAACTTAATAACAAGGAAGTTTCTCAAATGTATAGAAATATATTATTGCTTGTAAAAAATATCACTTTTAACTTTATATTTTTAAAATAAAATCTAAATAATTTTAAATTAATATTTTTATTGTTCACTGGGTACAAGCTAATCTGATTATGAAAAATGGCCGCTTATAATTAACTCAAAAATTTTAAAATAGGAATTAATTTATTTAAATTTTCATTATTGATTAATAATCTTTTAGAACGAATAACTTTACTTGATTGAATTTCAAGAATTCGATATTTCATAATTTAACACAAATAATTTAAATAATAGTAAACAAAATAAATGATGATTTTGATTAATAAATTGAGAAATTACTTTTTATTAATGGTTTTTAAAAAATAATTAGATCATATAATGATTTTGAATTAAAATGCTAATTTAAGCTAATTACTAATATTAATATTGGATAGCCATATTTTTCATAAAAATACTTCTTATTTTATGTAATTTGAAGGAAAAACAATATGATTTAAAAAAATAAAAAATTATATAACTTTATATTGGATATTGATGATGATTTTAATTAATAATAAAGGTTTGATATATACTATTTTTTTTATCAATTAAATCAAAATATATTCAAGCATATTTTTAATTTTATCTTTTTGCATAATTTATAAAGACTGAAACTCTCAAAATTATAAATTTTTTATTGGTAAATAATTTAACGACTATAAATTATTTCGTTAATATTTTGATCCCTAATTTAACAAGATTTATACTTATATAGTTTTAATATCTATTTTTATTTTTACTAATTACTCTTCTCACGTTTTATTTTGATTATTTAATAGTTTTTAATCGCTACTAACATCCTTTTTAAATTAACTATTTTTCTAACATTTTAAAAACATTTAAAACAAATTTGTATATATATATATTTATATATCTTTAAAGCGTTTAATTGAAATATGAAGTTTCTATTTAAATATTAATTTGTTTAAATAAAAAGTTAAGTTAAAATAATAAAATTCAAATGTAAAAAATTTACAAATCAATTCCTTTACCAATTCATTTTAATTTAAGAATTTAAATTAAAATATTGTATGTTTTAAATGATTACTAAGGAAAATTAAGGTTAATTAGATAACTCAAATTTTGAAGTTGTTAAGATTTAAAACAAAAAATTCTATTTTTATTTTAAATTAAGAATATAAAATAAAATATTAATTTCTCAATCAAGAGGATTACAATAAACTAAAAACCTACAAAAATAATATTTAATGAGATTATTTTGTAGAAAAGTTTGAGTCTTAAAGTGGAAAATAGAGAAAATTTGTCATTTTCTAAATAATAAACAGTAATTAGCTCAATTTAGTGCTTTATTCTGAAAATATATATTTTATTTTTTGTAACTTTAAAATATAAATTAATTCTTAAATGCAAACAAGGGCTGCATTATTGAAGATATTCTTTTACCTTAGGTGTCCCATAATGCTGTATGTTTTTTTTATTTTTATTGTAGTACTTAATAATATTCAACCACAAAGCCCCTTCAGTAGATTGGTTGAGTTTTAAATTAATCAAAGTATAAAATTTAGAGTAATAAATTACGCAATAAATAGAATGTAATTTCTTGATTTAAAAACTTTGCATTAAATTATTATATCAAGGTAAGTTTTAAGCTAAATCTAATATATTAACAATAATTAGATTGATCTTTTCAATTTAGGAAAGTACAAAAATCTCATTCATAGTAAGTGAAGTGAAAAAGCTTTTAAGACTAATGAAATCAAGATGATTGAGGACATAACTATCCTAAAATTTCTATGCAATGAGTGATCCAGTCTTGCTATTTATCTTCCTTCTATGTTACAATTTTCAAATAATTTACAAGAGAGAAACTTTTTATTTAGAGTTTTTAGAACATTAAAACATAAGTATTTTAACAGAAAATTTAAAGAGGCTCATAAAAACGCTACAGCATCTCTCCTAAAGAATAAATTAATCAGATAATTAAAATCAGTGACATCTAGATTAATAAAAAATTTAATTCAAACTTGAAGGGTTTTGGAATGCAAAATTTAAAATCAGGAGTATTTATTCCTATAATTGATTACTTGAAAATTTTTCACAAAGAAATTTCCATAAAAAATAAATAAAACAACAATCAAAATTTACATTCAATTTAAGATCTAGTATATTACTTTATTGATTATTTCCCCCCAAAAACGTGATCACTGCAATTAAAGGTATTTTATTCGTGTTTTCGAAATAAAATTACTTGAAAAAGATATTTGAACATATCAAAAATATAAATACAATTAATAGAAGTGTCGCTTTTTTCAAAAATTGATCTTCCAATTATTGCTCATATGCTTCACATTTTTTATTAAGCTGATAATTTTCATGATATTATCTAGAAGTCTCATAAAATCATTACAACAACAAAAAATTCTCACAATCAAATTATTGGAAGAATTTAGAATTTTTTGAGAAAGTTGATTTTATCAAAATTGTCAACATCTAAACTTCTTTATATAATATTTATTGATTTTCCCTTATGTCATTAATGAGTTACAGATATTTTTTCAACCACTCTTAATAAGTATCACTCACTTACCTTTTAAATACTATAAAAATTTAAATATTTTATCTATCTAAAAGATTATAACAAATTTATTATATAAATCTATTTTTTTCATTTCATATATTTAAGTATTTTATTCAAAAATCCATATATTAACTTTAAATTCTACTTTAATTATAAGAAATATATTGATTCTAAAAGTTTTATAGGTAAAAAATGAATAAATCAATTTTTATAATAATTAGAAATCTTTATAATAGTATATTACTTATAAAAATTATATTTATTGAAATTTAAGGAATTATCTGAGTCATTATAGTTTAAAATCAATTCTTGACTATATTTAAATTAAATAATGAATGAAAAATAAATCTATAAGTACTTTATTTATTTCAATAATTTTATAATATATTTTAACTATTATTCATATAAAACTTTGGTTTTTATTTTTGCTATTCGTTTTAGTTTTTACTAAACTCAGGTTGACGTTTAATGCGCAGGTGACTTTTTAGATATTACAGCATAAAAAATTCAATGGTATTATTTTTAATACTGCGGAATGTATTAAAGAGTTACGAACTTTATTAACTTTTTTATTGTTTAGCAATAATTTAAAAAATTTCTTTAAAAATTTCGATTTTATTAAAAAAATTAATTATGGGAAAATCTCAATAAGAGATCGAAAAAATTATCTATATAAGATAATTTTACCTTGGGAGAGTAACTTTTTACTAGAAGAAATGGTTAATACACATAAATTTAGGGAAGCTTACTCCAATAAAAATTATACTGTTTTCATTGATATCTTTTATCAATAGAATTGATCTTGGTATTTTCTTTCTCTAATTTCGAAATTATCACCTTAATGTTTTCATTTTAATTATTAATAAAGTATTCATTTGGTTAACAATAATCTAATTAATAATTTAATTACTTTAAGTGCACATGGACACTTTGCTTTTAATAATTTGAACTTAAAGAGAGCTTAACTTATTTTTATAGCACCTATGTTTTACTCAATTATTAGTTGTATTTTTTAAAAAGAAATAATCGTAAAAATTGATATAAAAATTATGCTCAAAGAAACTAATCCCCCCCTAAAATTGTAAATAAAGTAGAAAAATATTTTAAATATTTAGGCAAAACATATGAGTATTGTAAATTTTTAACTTATTTAAGAAATTGGTTAGAACTCAATAGTTCAAAATCAGTAATGTATATAAACCTTTTTTTGCTTATTATCTTTTAAATTATATTTACCCTAAAAAATAAGCGTTGCATTTTTTACTAATGATTTAATTAGAATTTCAGCTTCGATTACTACACTAGATTTACGGAGCAGATGTTTTCTTCACAAAATACATCTAATAATAAAAATGACGAATATTTATCGATAAATTCTATTTGTCTTACAATAATTATTAATATCTTTACAAATAAGAAATATAATAATATTTTCTAAGATCAAGCATTAATTTGATTTGAAGTTTGCTTTAATGAGATTTAACTAAAATTTTAAATTCTTATATCTTAAATTTATATTATTTTTTTTATAAAAACAATAAAAATTATTCCCAGAATCTGAGATTATATTAGACTGTTTTAAAAATATGACATAAATTGAAAATTCAATATATTGTACTTTAATTCACAGTTGAAGTTTTAATTTTTTTTTATCATAAAAAGTGATTTTTTGATAAAAATAAAATTAATTGTATTATTTTAAACTTAAAAGTAAAGTGTATCCCATAAGTTATGTATACTTATATTCTTCATAAAATATCCTAATCCCTAAATTTCAATTAGCCAACATAAAAACAGTACACTTTCAAAAATTTCTATTCATCATAAAATGGATTTGAGATATACTTTTATAGCTCATTTTTCAAAAATTTAGATTCTTCAATCCTAGCTGGGTATATTAGATCTTAATATAACACCGCCACTTATATGTATTCAAATCAATATGTGGATATAATTATTGCAAATAAGAAAATTTAGACTTTCCATAAAAAATTAGACATGTTTTTAATTAAATTAAATTTGCAGGAGATTTTAATTTAGAATTATTTAAAATATAATATATTCCTAAAGAAAATCAAGCAGTATTAATTGATTTACCAGAACCTTATTATTTATTAAAAATATTTAAAATGTGCGCTTAACATTATATTTTAATTAATATTCGCAAAGAAAAGTTAGTTGTTTTACTTTATTTAATTGAAAACTTAAAAAAGGAAATCCGTTCCACTTTAGCACTTTTCATTTTAAAATCAGTTGTTTTCTTTTTTTACTTCAATTTTTTAAACAAGGCTTCCAAATTATGATTTATAAATATTGTTAAATAAAAATAAATTCTTATACAATTACTATTTTATATTGACTGTATAGCACCATCAATTTCAACATTTAAATTTTTTATTAAAAAATATTAATTAAATTATCAATTCCTTTTATTTCATAAATTTATCAAAATTTTTCTATGGGGAATCCTGACACAAAGTGGGTTATAGCTTTAGGCACTTCACTATATCAATTTGTACAAAATACTACTGTAAATTGGCAGTATATTGTTCCATAATCATGGGAGGAATCAAAGTCTCAAATCCCACTTTAAATATATAATTTTATAAATTTATAGGGATTTTTAAAATAGCTGAAATTAAGAAGAGAAAAAAATTACTATAAAATAGTATATATATATATATATATATATATATATAGTACTTTATTGTAAATTTTAGGTTTTCTGGACAACTAAGCTCTTTATATTTGCTTCATTTATTAAAGTTGATTGATAATATTTATTTTTTAAGATAGAATTTACATAAATTTACCTAAGGTTCTACTTAATTCTGTTTATAAATTAAGTGTCCTGAAAAGTGATTTTTGAGAAAAAATATATGGATAAGAAAGTCCAAAAAAAGTGCCAAAAAAGAATAATGTTTAAACACAGATATAAAAAGGCTTAATTCAAACCGATTTCATTATGTATGTTGAAACAGCTGAAGCTAGTTAATAAAGAAGTGATGGAAGCTAAAAACCACGTCAAGAGAAATTAAAATAGTATTATTTAGTATAAAAGCTCATTAATTAATTCTTAGATTGATTTTATTTTGCAATAGATTTTAATTGGATTTATGGCTAAAATTTTAAATGTATTGCAATAAAGATCATCTGTATAAACTCAAAATGTATTAAAAGTTTTTAATCAATTTTGATAAGTGCATAAGTAATCTAGCACTTTAGATGTTGAAATCAATGCTATCTTTATATTTAATTCAAGATTAGTTTATAATACAATTCCCAAATTGCTTGGTAGTTATTTAATTTATAAGAGTTTGAAGTTTTTAATAAGTTTACTATCCTTCAACTAACTTTGAATTATATCCAGTATTCACCTATCCAAACAACTAGCAAATGATAGATATTGCTACGAATAGAACATTGGCTTTACCAAGTGGGATAAATTCAACATACAAATATACAATAGGAATGCCAGCATCATTTATTGAATTTGGGATTTGCAAGTATGATTAAAATTGTACTGATGAAGTCATTGGCTACTCTATTCTTTTTCAAAATCAAACCCCGATTCCCAATACACTATAGAGATTTTTTAAAGCAACATTTCATTTGAAAAAATAGCGCTAAATATAATAGGAGTTCGTTGAGAAAAGCGCATAATTTAAATATTTAATTAATTGTGGCAACATTTTTTCATTATTACTATTAATAATTATCACCAAGGATATTCAGGCGGTTTGAGATTATCTTATTTTGTACTCATAATTCTATTGCTTTGAAAAATTTCCATTTTAAATACTTTCAAATGTAACTATTTTTTCTCTGATACTTGAACAAAGCTAAGTATCTTTACTTTTTTTGTAATAATAGGATTTGATTTGGAATATCATTTTTAAAATATATACCATAGAAATTAGGTAAAATTATTAACTATCCCAATATATATCTACAAATAAAATAACTCATACATATATGTTAGAAGTTTTGAAATTCGGCATCCTTTATTACAAGTTATTTGTATATTTTCTATTAATTTTGAACCAGTTAAATAAAAATTTACCTAACTATTATTAAATGGATCTGCTATTCCTTCAACATTAATGACATTTTCTGCGACTTCGAGGAAACTAATAGTTTCTTCTACTAACAAACAATTTGAGGGACAGTATAACTTGATGTTTAGATGCTCTTTAATTGATGAGTTCAAGAACTCTTAGAATTTTACACTAGTGGTAGACAGCTAACACAACTCTGTCTAGTATTACCTTAACTATGCTCCTGAATTTTTGGAAAAATTGTAAGAAAGATGGACTATTAGAGCAGGATCAGAAGCCACTTTTACTTTACCGAAATACTATGATCCTAATCCTGAAGACTTTGTATCAGTTAAACTAGAGACCATTGAAAAGTTCAGATAGTTTTTCAAAGTATAAAATCAAAAATTCATTGCTTTTAACGCAGGATTTCCTGAACTAGGAGATATTGAAATGATAGTAACTTTAAGTGATAATCATAAACCTTAGCCTAAAAGCACTAAATATAGAATGACTATAACATTTATGCCATCTCCCTACGGTTAAATGAAAAACGATTATGTTAACTAGGTTAATGTATCAACTCAAGACAAACCTCTAATTTATTCTTTTAATTCAAACAAAGGTATTAAGATTTAATCAATTTCTCCAGATGGTAAGATAAAAATAAACTTCGAGAAAAAATTAGATCTATCTAATAAAACAAATGCTGCTCTAGAATTGATGAAGGCTCTCTAAATAAAATTTGATGACCCTGATATTTAAGACTATAATTGGACTTTAACAAACATTTAAGAATACTCTTTTGAACTAAAAGTATCGTTTATTAACCCCTTGATAATTTCATAATCATAAATCAGCACTTAGTTGAACATTATTCTTCTCAATCCAAATCTGTTTGTAAATCTACAGACAAATCAATCAGCTATAATATATGGTCGGATGCCTCCTCAAATATATGATAGTGACAATGATTTCCTAAAATTATTATCAAGCGTTTTTAACTCAACACTCTCTTCTCTGATTGTGACATAGGCTGGTGTTTAAATTTTGGTATCTTAATCTTTGCAAATCTTTTGGGGTTTTGTGAACACTTAATAACTATTGCTATAATTATTAAATTTTTAAAGTCTATACTCAATTAAATGTTTAAATTTGAAATTGGAATTTAAACACTGGAATAATCTAATTTATAATTCCCAAAGTTCTTTTAAATTTATTATAGTAAATTCATTCTTTGCAATAATCTCTCACTTACCACTTTACTAAATAAGTTGTCCAGCTAATCTATATTACTTTTACTTGCTCGTAGTAGGAACGCTAAAATTTGACTTCCTCTTTTCTTCAACGCTAATCAAAGATACATTTTAAATGAAGGATGACTATCTCGCTTATGATGAAAATTTCTAGAATTTTGGGTATGATTCAAGTTAAGCAATCCAAAATATGGGATTTAATACTTTCATTCTACTTTTTTCACCTATTAATTAAAATAATTTATAATATTATTTAGAAATAGACTTAGGATCTCTATATTAAAGATAAATGGAATAATAATTTAATATTTTAATCTATTTTGATTGGAATCACTCTTTTATCAATCAATTTAGCGAAAGTTATATCTAAGTAAGGCTTATTTCTTTTTCTATTATATAATTTCGATAAAATAGAGAGTAAAATAGTTTTAATTTAATTATAATAAAAACTAATATTACAATAATCAATACCTCAATAGATTAAAAGTTATCGCAGATGGTCTGAGAAGGTTATTCTTATTGTTCATAAATAAATTTGTAATAGATTTAATTATAATTAAATGCCTTATAAAAATTTATTATTTTGAAGTTTAGATATCATAATTTATAAATAATATTTTTTAAAAAGAAAAAATAATGTCTACAATAAGAAACTCATTGCATTTTGAATTTTAGCATTTGAAAGGTTAGTAGTAATGAGCTATGGTCAGAAAAGCAGTTAAGATACTCGAAGAAAATCAATGAAGAGTGGCAACACTTCGATTTGATCCCAGGATTCCATATCCAAGAGGAGACTATGGAAAGGTGCCTAAAACAAGTGGAGGAAGTGCAATTCACTTATGGCAAACAGAAATGCCTAATCTTACCACCAATGGTCATGGACGACAATGGATTGAGAGGAGTAGAAAGATGGATAGGTTCTACTAACTGGAAACTAGACAATACAAAATTCTGGAGAGACCAAGAAGAAATTGAAAACATTATCATCCCCACAAGTTGTCAGAGTAAGATGAAGAATTGCCAAAACTGGGTAATCATGAAAGTAGAGAGGAACTCAAAGCAACTGGAGATATTTGATGTGAGAAAGAATATTGGGAGCCTAGCAATAATCCAAAAGTTCGTGAAACAACTGAACGTTATGACCCAAGAGACAGTAGGTCCACAATTCAGAGCTGAAAGAGTGACTAGCAAAGTAGAGACCAATTAAGTTAGAGACCCAGAAGACTGTGGAGTGTTGGCGTTGCTTATAGCAAATCATTTGGCGTTAGAACTAGAAGGAGACCCAATATTCTAGATTTTCGCAAAAGACTGGATTAATATGCAAAGATTTTATCTCATGTTCAATCTAGAAGTGGGGTTCAACAAAATGGAGATTGGCAAATCGGGTATAGCAATTGTGGAAGAAGAAGCAGAGAAAAACATAGAGAAGAGAAGCTCATAATATGGAAACAGGCAGACAAGGAGCTGGGGGTAGAGGCAAACAATCCTACCAACCTTGTGGACAGATGGGAAGAGATGGTCATGGTGAATTAATGGCAATCAGAACTGGAGCAAGAGTATGAAAAGTTTGAGAGAGAATTCAATGGAAGCAACAGTAAAAACTTAAACGATTTGGAAAGCTGCATGTTTAGCGATCGACAAGAAGTTTTATCAAGGGTAGAAACTCAGATTAGACCTCAAGCGGAAGTCGAGAGAGACATGAACAACCTCGAAACACAAGGGTAGTACAAACAGAACATTGAAGATGAGGAGAGAAGAGAGACCAAGCAGCAAATCGAGATAGCAGAGGCTAAAGATCAGGATTGATAAGCGGAGAACCGCGAGGTGAGGCATCATTCATCAGGATATTATAATTCAGGAACTGCAATCTAAATTACTCAATGTGTTTTATTAGTATTTGTTTTAATTTACTACATATCTGATGTTTACTACTTATTATGAATTTAAAAAGTTACTTTCAAGTTAAATCAACTCTTTAGCGTTTATACATAGTAATATTTATGTAGATGCTTTGTTTTTTAAATATTATCAACTTAGATAAGTAGAATATAAAGAATTTTTACTCTGTATTTTATAAAATTGTCATTAATTAAAGGGTTTACTGTTAAAATATCTAAATGTAATAACTTTAAAAATTATAATTTAGGTATCCATTTAAAATACAATGATACAAATATAATTAATTATTGATAAAATACAAAAGATTAGGAAATTGTAAATATATATAATCAAAAAAACAGGCACTAACTAAAAATTATAAACAAGAATTTCTTTATTGTTGTTTTGTTTGAATTATATTTATTTCTAATTTGTAAAATAATTCTATTATATCGAAGCAATAAACATGTTTATGAATCTGTATTTTTGCTTACGAGATTTGTGTTCTAGTATATGTAACTTTTCATCAAATTATAGTTAGTCTAGGCGATTTAGAATTTTCTGTGCAGCTTCCATGCCGTAATCTTTATTTGATATTTCTTTTAGTTGCTATATGTGTTATTAGTATTCTTTGAAGCCTATAATATAAAATATTAGTAAAATAAAAGAAATAATTAGTTAACTAAGAATAAAAAAGGGTTAAGATTACTTAAAAATTCTATAGGGTGCTATGACCTTCTCTTCTATTTCAATTTAGAATAATCTATTTATTTTCAGTTTAATTTAAACTATTAACAAATCAATTTTTAATTTAAAAAATTTACACTTAAAAAATTAAGTTAAAAGAGCATTACACTTTTATTTAAATTACATTCATAAATAAATTTTTCCTGGAAAAATGTAAGAAATTATAAACCTGCCGCAAAGCTATTTTGGTTTAAAAATATTATAATTGTATTTGGTAATATTGAGTTTCCCATTGAGGTTATACATAGAATCTTACTTGAATATAGTCCTGAGTTCCCTTATAAATATGCATT
>ARYC01005692.1:0-10554 GCA_000711775.1 Oxytricha trifallax | reverse complement strand
CCTGGATGTTTTTGGTTTCAATGGATTTGACGCCATTGGCAAACAGGAGGATGTTGATGTAAGCTTTTCCGAAATAGGTTTCCATTTGCGTGGGCGTGTAGCCCCCGAAAGGGTGCGCGATGTAAATTACCGGGAGGTTCATCTTCGGCAGGATGTCGATCTTAATATCCTTCACCGCCGTGATCCCGAAAAAGAAGAGACCGGCAACAAGGACTAAAACAGAGATGGGTTTGCGGAGCGCGAGGCGTATGAGGTTCATAGGTTATGTGATGGAAAATGTAAAATGTAAAAGGGAAAATGGAGCAGGGAAAAAGGAAATTCAAAAACAGAAAAGCTCATCACGAAAGAGCCATGCACAACTACCTTTGCCATATTGCCTTTTCCTTTTTCCATTCATTAAAATTCTTTCGTAAACAGCTCCAGGTCTCCGGCTGCTGCGGCTTTCAACAAGAGGGCCTGCCACACATTGCTATAAGCGATATCCCTATCGGTTTCCGCGCGGTTGAGCGCGTAAAGTGTTTGTGTCACCTCCACCATGGTAGCAAGCCCGTTTTTGTACAAAGCATTCTTTTGGTTATAGGCATCCGTGGCGGCTTTCACCTGCTGCGGCGCTTCGTTGTAATTATCGAGTGCATTTTTTATTTTCTGATCGGCGAGCACCAGCTGCGCTTTGATCTGCTGGCTGGCCAGCTCGTACTCATTCTGCAGGGCATCGGTGATAAACCTCTGCGATTTCACCTGCGCACCATTGCGGGCAATGGTGGTAAGGTTCCAGTTGAGGCCTATGCCAAACAAATAATTGGCGCGCGTGGGCGAGATGCCCGTCACATAATCCTGCGTATAGGCTGTCTGGTCTTGCGTGTAAGCCGCTTTAAATCCGGAGGCGCGGTCCATTTATCTAGACAAGTATAAAAAGTTTTATACTTAAAATTATCATAGTAATTGCCCCAACTATTTATGAATTTTTACTCCGCAAGTTTTTCTTGTGATATTATACATACCATAAAGCAAATGCGCTTTGCTTAGGATAGTGTAGACTTCATCCTTTAAATTTCAATTGTGGTCAGGGGTCATCTAGTTCGATTAGGGATTTGGATTTCGCTCTTTTTTTAATTTTAAAGTTTAAATTTCAATAACTATTAAAATTATATTTCACTTTTAAACACTTACTTTTAATGCCCTCTGATCCAGTTAGGTAAGGGGATCCCACACTCACTTTTCTTTCGTTCAAATTTATTAATATAATACATCCATTTTCAAACATTTATACAATCGAAAAAAAGCGAATAATTTAATAGGCACCTCCTATTAAAATAGGCCCTCTTAACTTTTAATGAAGGGGGTCTCGAATAAATTAAAATTAGATTTTATTAGTATAATTTTATAGTTTTTTATTTCTATTATAAGTATATTAAATTAGAAAATGATCCATACAATAGATATCATTTTATTTTTAGATAAAAACAGTTAATTTAAAATAAATTTTGTAATAGATTAAAAAACTTCATATAAATAGGCTTCTATCAATGATTTTATTCGAATATAATTTAAATAATTTTAAATAACAAGATGAGATCGACAATTTTCAATCCTTCATTAGGGTCATAGAATTAATTATAGCGTAATATATCAAACCGTTTTCACTTTTGATGCTCGTATTTTTTTTCATTAAATTGAATTATTTTCTATTAATTATAGATGAATTAAATAAAATAAATTAATTTTTTCATTGGCAGCTAAAACTCCTTGTCCGCCTAATCCTTCTACAATAATCTGAAGCTTAGTGATTTAATAGTTCCCTCTGCTTCTGGGCTATGCTACTAATGTTTCTACCAAAACGATTCTAGTTTCTATGTCCAAGCTAAACCTGCTTGCTATCTATAATCAATTTAATGATAAGCTAAGTTTTTAAAGTTAATAAAAGCAACTACTTTCAAGCAGTTAAAGTGCTTAATGGTTAGAAGTATGTTCCACCTGCATTTAAGACTATCAAGTAATTGGATTGCTACTACATGGGAGGGAGATTATTCAATTGCTAATGAGTACTGCACTGGATAAATTTCTTCATACTTCCAGTGTGCTGGAGAATAAAAATAAATATAATTATAAAAAGTGATGGGTTATATTATATATCAGAAAATTAAAAAGAAATATAATGAAAACATCAATTTAGAATAGTAGAAATTCTATGAGTTGATATAAAAAACGAATCAAAATTAATTGGTACAATCTCAATTAAATTAGTAAAAACATTTAAATAGTAACAAACATTTTAATTCTGATTCAATTCAACTTAACTGTATTCTCAATAAAAAAAATAGTGTTTTTCAATATATTAAAATAATCACTTTAACCATTTTTTTCAATTAAATAAGTTAATAATACATATTAAGAATGCTCAAATGAAGTGCCAGATTATAATTACCTAACGTCAGGTACTATCTTCACCATAGCAAATAATACCCGCTGCCAGTATAGACTTTTCATCTCCAGATAATTTGAAAATGCTACCACCAAAACTCAATTCTTCACTCAATTCAATTATCTGGTTATAATGTAAGTTTCTATGTAAGGAGAAACTTATCAGTATTTTAAATATGAAAAAAATGTTTTTCTCTCATAATTTGGACAATTTATATGAATTTCTAGCTTAATAGGATAATTATTCTATGTTAATGCAAGATATTAAACTTTTCATGGTCGAATACCACCTATAATTTCCAGCTGGTGGACTTCAACTTACTAAATTATGTGCATAATGGCAGCTACATCCTAGTGATCAACAGAAGCAACAAGCCAGCTCAATTTAATTTTAAAACACACGCCAGTCAAGAAAGTCCTATAGTGGTACCCAGTAACAATGGCACCACAAATAACACTAATAATAACACTGGAGGTACAAACACCACGAATGCCACTAATACAACCAATGGGACAGATGGAACAAACATAACAAATGGACTGGTGGAACAAATACAACCAATGGCACTACTAATGATACAAATACCACAAATGGCACTGGTGGCACCAATTCTACTAGTAACAACACAAATAATAGTACGAGCAATAATACTTCTGGGGAAGTGCTTCCCCCGTATGACTTTGATTACTTTAATAAAACTACTCTGCCAGTCAATAGTGCGGATAGAGACTAACTACAAGCCCTTTTAGCGAAAGATGAGATAAACTTTAATTAAATACTATAAATTATACTAATCAATTCTTATACAATTCTTACTTTTGCTATAGCTGAATATTAATTCAATGTTAACTTTAGTATTGGGAACATAAAAATAAATTTGATACTGATATCATCTATGATATTTTTACAGCTGCTAAATGGAATATCGAATACAAAATAGAAAAATTCTCTCGAATACCTTTGAAACTATCAAAATAGAATGATTCAAAAATTGTTAGTGTAATAAAAATCACTTAAATTTGGCTTAATATGTCATGAGGTTTTATTAGAGCTAAAAGTTGAAAAAATCAAATTTATAAGTAGATTTATTTTGAATTTTTATTTCATAACGAATCATTTCAATGATAATTAAAGTGATCCTAAATAAAAGGATCGATATTTTATGATAGTTCCTGAATTTCTTATCAAAATCACGGAAATAATAAATAAAACAAATATGAAGAGATGGGAATTTATTGTACATATCTAAATGAATATATACTTTGTGTGCCTTTGTATTAAGTCTCGTGTTTACTAAAGTTGATTAGTGGTATATTTAATAAAATAAGATATATATATATATATATTAGGAGTGGGAGAGAGTATTGTATATGATCTTTTTAAGGAAATAAGTTGGAACCTTTTGCTAAGCAGTTGCGAACTACTTGCTCGTTGTTGTGCTTTCTCAGTAGAAGTAGCCGAGAACCTTGCCATCGATGTGCTTTCTCTTGCCTTCTTCGTGGTCCATGATACCGTAGGTAGTTGTAAGAATGACGCGTCCGAATTGTCTGGAGGGGAGAATGTTGTAGATGAACTTCTCGAAGTTCTTGAGTTTGAGGTCGTATCTGGGGGAGATGACTCCGCACTTGTTCAATCTTCCGTTCAACTCAACGATGATCTTTCCGTTTCTCTTATCGTCTACGATCTCGAATTCACCAATGTAACCTACACAAAGAGATTAGACAAAAATAGTATTACTTTGGGTAAGTTTCATGAAAGTTTCTCTTTAAATTTTTTGTCGCAAATTATTGAGATTAAGGGAAAGAGGGGATAACTTACCGTGCTTTTACATAACTCTGAGTAACTTAATGAGAACCTTGGAAGTGGGTCTGAGGAGGAACTATATTAGAAAAAGGTGAGGAAAGAACACATCATTAAACGTTTCTTTTATAGTGATTCACAGTACTACTATACTAATACAATACATTTTACTATATAATTATCATATATTTTGTTGGTTTTCATTAGCTTATTTGTCTCTTTCCTGCTTTTTCTGCGTTAATAATTGACTTTAAGCTATCAGCAAAAACACTCATTCTGATCATTTTTACGAGCTTTCTACACCACAATGAATAAGATACCACGAAGATAAAGTCAAAGATTGATGAAGGTAGGCGAAATCGTCATATATAATTATGTACAGCACAAACTTACCTATTTAGTAATTAAAACAAATAATAATTAATATCTCACGCAAATCACACAAATATTCATACATAAAGTTGGCCTTTTAATTACTTGATCTTATAAAAATTATAAAACAAATTTCGGGGGGGGGGAAAGTTTCCTGCACTCGTGATAGTTTCCTGCGCTTTTTTTATATGTAAAATTTCATTAGTTTAACAATAAAATTTTTTTTACAACCCATAAATTTTAAGATATTTTTAAATCATATACGAACTGATGAAAATATAGTGTTATACAATATCTAATATTATATATCATTGAAAGAAATAATTAGAAATTTAACAACAATTGGATAAAATATTTGGAATTTCATTAGTACAGAGAGAACAATATTATGGTTGAGATACAGAAGTCTACTAATATCAGATGAAATCTATATAGTGGATAAATTTTATCTTTGCTTGGATGGTGATTAGATTCCATGTTAATAAAGATATTGATTAATTGAAGAATAGATTAAGTAATAATATATAAAAAAATTAGTAAAAAATTTTGTTGATAAATGTGATAAAAATCGAATTCTAAAAATGAAAAAAAATTTAGTGCAGGAAACTAACCTAAAAAATTTTTTTTATAATAAACCGGTGCAGGAAACTTTCCCCCCCCAAATTTCTACTAAAGTTTTTATATTTTAACTTAAATTTATATATTTTCATATAATTTTTAAGTATAGGTTTTAGCAATGCAAAAGTAAAAATAAGCTATAATAATTAAAAAAACAAATGATAAATAATTTTCTAAGTTTTAGTTTTAGTAAATTACCTATAATTGTCGTTTTTAGCAAAGAGATAATAATATACATTTAATTAGAAATTATTTTAAATGTTATTTTATCAAAAAATTATAATTATCAGATTATATTCATAAAAATTCCTAATTTAATTATATATTTGATTTTTATAAACAATTTAGCAATAATAAAATGAGCAGTTCAGGATAATTGATGCTTGGCAGCAGTGGTACTTCACTATCTAAACTGTAACATAAGAAAATTACATCTCATTCAATATCCAGTAATTCAATTTACACCGCTTATAGTTTCTTATGTAATATTTAAAAAAAAGAGCACTCTATATATATAAAACAAGGTAGAAAGAGCTAATTTATGGGGAGTAGAAATGCTATTTTTTGGGGAGGGGTAAGACTATCAAATTAATTAATTTTTTCTGGTAAACAAGAAATAAATTTAACTAAAAGTTTGGGGATAGGCGCTAGATCAAGTTTACTCCCAGGCGGAGGGATAAACAGTATATCTAAAGCTGCGGGAGTTAGTCATTTATCAGGAAAAATAGCATAATTTTTATAGAATATGTAGTTGTATATGAATGGGTATAAAGACAATATAAAGTCATTAATTTAATAAAAGAATCATTACTTTAAGATCCATATTTTAATAACATAAAAATAATGGAATCGGAGGCAGCTCAATATATCTATAGAAATCACATAATTTAAGCAGCTCAGATACATAAAATTCAAGAATAAAAAGGGACTCCAATAAAAACACAGTAAATGGAAACGATTATTATACTGTGCAAAATACAAGAGATAATAGTATTTAAAATTCATCGCAATAAACTTCAAGAAATTAAAACAATTTGGCATCTCCCTTAGTAAATCACGTGATTTCGTTAAACAACACAAATTTATTTATTTTAAGATTTAAGATTCTTAATGTTTTTAGTAAAACTTTCAAATTAAAACTCAAATTTTTTACAAACAATTAAGATTCGTCTACCCCAGTTATGAATCAAAATAGAAGTATGCGAAGTCCATAGAGGTCTGGTCAAGGGAGCAAGCCACTTGATAAAATTGTGGAAAACCAAACACCAGTTAAACTTTATCTGATTTTTTTAAAGTTCTCAGCTAAAGTCAAGTTTACAAGCCAATTATTAATTAAATAACTATTGGTGGTAGAAAGACAAGTACTTTTAACAAATTATATTTTAGATTTAAGTAAAGAATAAGTTTAACAATTTACATGACTAAGATTCTTATATTTGAAAGGGGGGGTGGGTATTTATAACTTATCAAAAAGTGATATTTATATTTGTACTGTAAATCGACATTCCGTTCTTACAGGAGACAAATGTAAGTATATATAATTAATATTCTTAACCGATTCTATAGCCTATCCTCGAGCTACAAGTGTAGTAAAAAACAATGGATTACTTCTACAGAAATATTTCAGCTAAATGTCTAATTTAAGTAAATCTTAAAACGCAAAGAAGCAATTAGAGTAAATAATAATAAATAGTAACCTGCCTATGAGCAGTTAAGAAGGTGATATCTCGATTACTTCAACCAATAATAATTATGGGGTTAGATCGAAATAGTCTCATAAAAAATCAGTGACTTTTGGTTGTATTCTAGCAGAGCTATATACCGGTGAGCCACTTTTCCCTGGAAATAATGAGAAAGAGAAGCTTGAGCTTATTATGGAGATATGAGGTATTCCGACTGAAAATGTTATAGATTAAAGTAGAAAGAAAGAGCATTACTTCGATGTCGAATACTCTCCCTTCTTAATAGAAGATGAAGAGATGGGAGTATTGAGAATACCAGAAAGTCGAAAACTGGAAGACGCTGTTCCTTGTCAAGATGAATAGTTCATAGATTTCATGAAGAAATGTTTTACTCCAAAATATTAAGTTATTTAAGCTTAGAATTGGATCCAAAATTGAGAGTGTCAGCTTGCTAGGCTATGTAACATAAATGGATTTAAGAGGGCCTACTGCAATCGAAAGATAGTACAACTTCCTTATAAGTCTTAAATAGAAGCATTCAGCACTAATCAAACCATCATAAATAAGAATCCTCAAATAATCTATAAGTTCCAAATATTATGCTTCGTCGACTAGAAGATCAGCAAGATGGGGTAAAGGGTTTAATCTATGAAGAGTCTCCTGTTCATCCGATAAAAGAAAAGCCAAAAAAGAGTCTTACAAAGCATTTCATCTTTTAGACTGTTAAAGTAGGTGGAGTGGGACTGGCAGATGTGGATAGTTTAATCAGCACTCCAAAAAATGAAGGGGGAGTTCCAAGAGGAGATGAAAGCACAAGCTCAATTATGCAGTAAGGAGTGATAGACAGAAGTGCTTCTTTTCAATTACTTATCAATAAGGAAAATATCATTAATGAGTAGGAGCTAAGCAAACCACACAACATTAGCATGATAAATAAAAATATCAGTTAAAGCAATCATAACTTAGTTATCAGTTAGCAGCAGCAGTGTAAAGTATACAAAACAAAGACAAGCAAAAAGCTGTGAAAATTATTGGAAAAGTAAGTCAAAATTAAAGGTTATAATTCTTTTTGTTTAGTACGAGATCATGAGAGCTGGAGACGAGGATTAGAAATAATTAGCAGATACGAATAATCAAACTTCTGGCATAGCCAGTGAAGCAAATATACTACCTGTGAATTAGCATGAACCTAATTTAATAAACAACGAGAATTCTATTAATAAGATAACAGTGATATTTAACCAAGTGATTTATGATTTAATAAACTTTTTCATCTTTTAATATTCAAATACAGTTCGTATTTCAATAAATAATAGAACAGTAACATTTTACCAAAAGCAAACAAATAATAATAAGAGTTAATCTCATAAAGCACATTTCACAGCTGGCTCTAGTAGCAGTTAAAGCACGAATAAATAATAAAGTGCCCAAGAAAAATCCAGCTAACATAAAATAACATAATATTGTTTTTGATAAAATATATTACATTTATTATAAAAATTAACTAAAAAAATGCTTAATTTAATTATAATATAAAAGAATAATATATAATAAATAAAAAATAATCATAAAAAGTTTATATTGAATTATATTTAATTGTATATAAAAAATATTCAATTCTACAATAAAAGAAAAAGAAATGATATTTGTTTTTTTAGAAAGTATATTACTTTATTGTACAGTTTATACGATTAGTTTTTATTTATATAATCTTCAGTTTTTCAATATATTTTTTAAGATAATTATGTATGTCACAAAATTTATGCTACATGATTCTAAATATATCAACATAATAATATTAAAAATAATAAATGGGCTTATTCAAATAAAATTTATCACGAAATAGTGATAGTATTTTTTAAAATTTATATTTTTTTAATAACGAAGATAACTCTCTAAAATATTGGGAAAAATATTAGCATTACTTTTTTCAAAATGAAGCGATATAAATATACTTTTTTTTTCATTTTCGTTACAGAATTTTTACTAAGAACCTTTAAACCCAAAACTTATTAATTTAGTAAACATTATGTTCAAAATTAGATTATAAAAGATTATAAATTTTTGAATTCCTATATCATAGTTATTTTAACACCCTCTTCTTCAACGGATAAATATAAAATTAAGTTTATTTGATTATGCTGTACTTATATAATTATTTTAATTGCTATTGTATATATTGTTAATAATTAAAACAATATATTATAAAGTTTTAATAAGAGTAATCTAATCTCGAATAAGTAACAAGTTTACAATAGGGAAATTCCTCAAAAATGAATTCTAAAAACTTTAATTAATTTATCTTCTGAAGTAGTTACCAAGACACTCCCATTTTTATTTGGACCATCGATCTGTTAAAGTCTTTGTGCCCTGACTCAAAGGAGAAATAATGATCTTGAAAAGATGCCTGAGACATTTGCTAAGTAAGTTTATTAAATTTTTATTAAAAGTGAGAAACTAATTAATTTTTAATTATTGTTATAATTTATAGCAAGTTTGTTGGAATTTAAGTTTTTGAAGAAAAGAGGGCGATTGAGTGGCATCGTTGTCTGAACGGAATTAATTTAGAGCATTTGATTACTCAGACATCATTTTTTAATTCGATCTGTCATCTTAAAATATATAATTATAATAATTATGCTAGAATTGTTTGACTACAAAATCGAAATTGACCAATAAATAATCTAATCACAATTAATTAATAAAACTCATGCTTCGATTCCTCATATTAAAATTTAATTTTATCCATATCATCTCATTGATATTGCATTTCTACATCACTGTCATCATCTAAGCTTTTCTGATATTAATAATAGAATACAATCATAAACAACAGGCGAATAGTTTATATTTTTAATTAAATTAAGCAATCATCATCATCTTCAAAGTCATCTTAACTACCATTTCTCTGCCTCTTTTTCTGTGCTTTATTAACGTTACTATTATTACTTAGTCGTTTTTAACCTGAATATTTGTTGTTAATCAAGCTATTTCTCTACATGGAATTCTATTGGTTTTAATAAAATCTAAAAATTTTTAAAGTCAATTAATATATAAATTAAATTCGTTCCTATGTTTCCTTTATTATTTAATCCCTAAGCCCTAGAATATTATATTTACTAATGCCAACTTAAGTAGTGGTTGCAGGCGTTTATTTCTAGAAGATAGATTATTACTACTTTTTGCAATATTTCTTCACATTACTTTCCCATTAAATATAATTCACTAAGACTTACTAAAAATATTCGTCATTAGGATTTAAACTATTTTTTGACTTAGTTTTATCTTTAATTATTTATGATAATTTTACCCCAATCAATGATCTTCCAAAGCACAATCTATCGATCACGACTTGCACTCAAGAACAAAGTAGCATACTAATTTTTGCCTTTTAGCTTTTCACTTGGAAATTCTAATTTTTACATAGAGTCAATCATGTTCTTATGAAATCACTGCTGGCAAGTCATTTTGTATTTATTTACATCATGAATTTCTATAGTGGAACTTTCTTTTAGTTGGCCGACTGCGATTGCGATGTGTTTTGGAGTCAGTTAGATCAGACAAGTTGGCTTTAAAATATATAAAGAAAAAATATTTCATCAAAATTCAACTATTAAAGGGAGGAAAATTTCTATCCATCTTATTAATTAAAAAGCAAGT